>CM076074.1:22180000-22470000 GCA_038088235.1 Zacco platypus
CTGCAGGGGAGCACAGTGACAAGCCACGCGCCTTCATTTTCGCTGGAAACGGCGCAGACTTTCCTCTCAGCGCAATGTGCCAATCAGCGTATATAATGTCACTCTCATCGATGATAGGAATTAGATGGGGACAAAAGACTGGAGAACGGTTTGTGTCAATAACGTTCACCATTCATCCTCAGAATTCCCTTTCATTTTGTTTACTGTATGGAGAAACGATGACATGCAATACAAACAATTATTTTTCCACCCTGTTGATTTCGTCTGACACGTTCTCTTGGGAGGGAAAAAGGCAATTTTCTGTATTTTCAAGGATGTGTCTGCATAGCATCAGGGTGTCTCTGTGGGACGATTGTGCGTAAAATCACTGCAATTATCGCAGGCGGTACGTACAGCTTAACCAATGTGCAGCTATACTGTATATGCATTGAATTTGAGGTTTTGACCAACTTAGTGCAATGATGTGAAGCTTTAAAGCAAATTACAAAGTATATCAAACTCCTTTTTCCCTACTCAAATGTTTCTTGGCTCTTAAGAACATCCATAAAACCGGCATTTAAAAAAAGACTGCAAAGTGCAGACTGTGGGCCTGAAATAAATTGGATACTAGTACATTTTCGAATTATTAAGAATGCGATACACAAAGCTTTATTATTGCAGTACACGTAAACCTTAAAGCCGCAAAGTTAAATATGTCTCAGGGTAGCGACTGATTACAAATGAGGTCTGAGCATAAATCCTTGCGCTCTTAAAAAGTTAATGGGGATTGCCCTGTTTAATTGCATTCTCTGCACACCGGAGCACATTGTACATAACATGACAGGAAAGTGAGAGTTACACTAATTACTTCTGTAGCACTTTTAGACCCATTGCCTTAAAAGATACGTAACACTTTTTAATTTAACAAAAAAATCAGGTTTTCAACCTTGATATTTCATAGGCAGATTCCTTACATGAGCAAATGGAACATCAAAAACAGTAAAGATCAGATTGCTGTGCAATTCAATATGAACTGCAAAACATGAATCCAATCGAATTTTCCTGTGCTATATTCGATTTACATTATAATGCTCTTTATATATATATATATATATATATATATATATATATATTTTATTTTTTTTAATTTTTTTTTTTTTCCTTTTCTGAGTTTTTCATTCATGTGTGTCATTATTGCTCATTCACATTTGGATTGTTGAGTTCCCGAATTTGGTCTTAATGGATTTTATTAATTTACTTGGAGTAAACTATGCAGTTTGATTGACAGGCCATCTAACCAATCATATAACCCGGAATCCGCCATTTTGTTCGACAAAGCAGTCAGGGGAGTTAGTACATTAATGTTGGTGAACTTGAACTTGAGAAATTGTGTGTACTCACGTCTTTCCGCTCTTGAAACAACATTCCTTCTGATGTTCATTCATGTTTATTTGATGCTATAAATGAACTAGTATGAAGAGATGGTCGGTTCATGAGCCGCTTGAACTGAGGAGCTTGAACTGAGTGATCTGTCATGACACACTAAAGAGACACTATACGGTATTTATCATTTAAACTTCTTTAAAAAATTACAATATTTTAAATATGAAACCGTTTCATATGTTGTGTCCTCTTTGCTCCACAATGTATTTTTCACTGCGTGAGAACTTGATTATTGGCATGAGAACGGATGGCTTGTCGGACATAACAGTAACTAGTTGGACATAAAGTAACTAAAGGGGGCAGGTCTTTGCGAAGGGTCAATTACCTTTCGAACCACCTCTTATTCTTCTGCAAAATGTCTTGGAGGACATTTACACTTTGTCTTTTCATTATCAGATAGCTACCAGATCAGTAAAAATGCACAAAGTGACCAAATGTAAATAAATCCCCCATATAGTCCCGTTATTATAACTCTGTAACAATGATCTGCATATCCGATATATATATATTAGAGGGCTGTAGATCAATCAATGTGAAAACTCTTGACTTTTTACATGCCTGAGCAATTTTCTCCAGAGCCTATATTGCCACCATTAGCCACATCCGAATGCCCTGCTTCCAGTTCATTAACTATGCTGAAACGGTTTCAGCATTGGGCCAGATCCATATCTTTCTTGATCCAAATGGAGCTGATGAGCTTTGATTGAAACTTGGATAATTCCAGCGAGACACGCTTTTATTTTTGGCATGTAAAATCATTACTTTTTATGAGGCCCTTTACACAATTACATACTCTCGATGTTAATGTAACTTTCAAACGGAATTACTTCTTTATGTGCTCAGATGCTTGTAGTGCATTAATTTAGTTTTATTGCCACTAAATTAGTTTCATTTACCCCCTCAGGCAGCATAATGTAATGTGCATAAATATAATTTATGCCCCTAAACATTTGCACTACAAATATGCGGCTCACACAAATGTCAATTACCTGCCATGTGCAGCCAGCGAACTCTAGCTCATATAAAATGGATGCACTTTAGACCATTTCAAGTTAAGGGGGGGGGGGGGGGGTTATTCTCGTTAGAAACGGCCACGCACTTCTAGGGCACCTTGTGCTAGATAAGATAAAGTTACAGAGAAAACGATTTTCTCGGTGATTTTATTTTGTGTTACAGTGTCACCTTCACCTAAAAAAAACTTTCCTACGCTATTGCACTTTCATATTATCTTTTAGTGCAACCATTACATTTATATTGGAGCACATATTCCTTTTGGATAGGCTAGGGCTCAGTAAGGAGATGGTGTCACTTTGGGAGTTTTTCTTGATTGTGCTTGTGTGATGAACTATGAAGAACACTGAATGAGGTTGCAAAAATTGCTCTTCTGGGGAACATTGAGTTTTCAATAGAAGGAGTAAAAACAAACAGTATAGATAGTTCATTGATGTTAGATGTTTGTGGCCTGCGATAGGAATGGTATAATGAAGAGTTGTTGTATTTATGTTTTCTTTTGAAAACAGTGAGTAATATTGGTATGTAAATGGTATATAAAACATGATGAGACCATGTATAAATGAAATAAATATAAATTCACTATTTAAATGTTTATAACATTAAAAACATACGTGTGTGTTTGTATAATACATAATATATACATAATATATATATATATATATATATATATATATATATATATATGGACTAAATTTAGTTTTCTTGCATATTATTGCAGCTGTATATGCATGAATCTTAATTGGGCTCGATGATCATTGTGTCATTGTGAGGTCAGCTTTTCTTACTTTGTCACACCAATTTGCTTTAGAAGTGATGTAGGAAGACTGACCTTTTCTTCTGACCCCTTTTTAAATGCGCTTATATAAATAGTTTTAATGAAAGCTGCAAATAGTTGAAAATAACAATTACAGTTTGTTGCACTAAATGTACATAAGGGAAAAGAATTTAAAGGGACAGTTCATTGTAAAATAAAAATTCCAGCATTATTTATTCATCCTCATGTCATTCCAAACCAGTAAGACTTTCCTTTGTGTAACACAAAAGCTGAATGTCCTGGCTAGTCTTTGAAATTTAATGAAAGTGAATGAAAACTTGAGTTATCAAAAAAAAAAAAAAATCATAAATCATAAAAGTGGTTTATGACTCAACACATGAATTTTATTCCAAATCTTCCAACTATCAATTTGTGTGAGAAACAGACCACAATTTAAGTAGTTATTCATGGATAACCTTCCATCCAGGTGGGCTGTTAATCGTTGTGATCGGATCATTGAGCTTTAGTTCTCATTCACTGTAATTGTACCTGGACATTATTCAAACTTTCTTATTTTGTGCTACATGGATGAAAGAAAGCAATACAGGTTTGCAAAGACATGAGGGTGATTAAATTGGTGACAGAATTGTTATCTGTGGGTGAACTAATCCTTTAAGAACCAATGAAATTACAGAATTGGGAGTCATTGCTTTTTATGAACGTCATATTAAGCAATCAAGAAGCAATTGATTGGATTCCCATTGAAATTAATTAAAACAAGCAATAGAGAACTGGTGATGCCATCCTTCACATAAACAGCACACCTTTTTAATGTGAGACTCAATTATTGTGGTACACTTCAGTATAGATGCTGGAAGTAGCATTTATGAAAAATCAATTCATTTCCAGGAAGTCAGACAATATATACAGTATATAACACTCTAACAGACTGTAGACTTTCAAATGGCAAGAGAAGCATCTAAGATAATGGGGTTTGATCTCTCAGCTGACATGTATATACATTTACACTAAACAAATGCAAGTATTCGGTAGGGCGGAAGTCATTCTCTTTTAGCACTACTGTATCTATGCAGAAAACAAAGTCTCTCTAGATGTGTTATGTCCCAGTTGTTGGTCATCAATATTTAGATATCTGAGAACTGTCCCTCGTAATTGCTTCCTATGCTGTTCATTTTCCTGGCCCCTTCTGTTACCTCTTTAAATGTATATTTTTGCTGGGATGTTTCTTCTGATATATCACAGCTGACCAATCAATAACTCATTTAACTTTTGGTTTATCTATCTTTAGTTGTCTCACTTTTCTTTTTTGTGGAAGTATCATTATTTGTTACCTAATGATGTGGCTTATTCGTCTCAAGGTGATTCAATAAAAAAGTTGAGAAGATGTGGCCTTTTAGTGGCCTCATTTATAAAACGTCCGTACGCAAACTCTACGATCAAATCTGCGAATGTACGTTTTATAAATGAAGCCACTAAAACCCATGTCAACGTTCAGATTTATAAAAATCTTTATAAAGAAGTGCTTACCACCACATTAGGTTCTAACCAGGTGTATTCGCTTTACCTTGTGGCAGAGTCGGAGTACTGCAGGTATTTGGCAATCTAAGCAGCAATAAGTATAATACATGATTTGAGAGCATGGCTAAAATCAAGTAGTTTTTTTTTGTTGTTGTTTTTTTTTTTTGGTGTGTGTTTTCTCTGAATCATGCAAATGTAAGATGGTTTCTACCGAACATTTTATAAATGAGACCCCGGAGTTTATGCCAAAAATCAGTCGAAACTGCTCCTATGTGGGCTTTACTTTGCATGTTTTTTTGTTTGTTTTGTTTGACATGCAAGTTGTCAAAGCTTTTCTCGTAGATGAATTGACTCTCTCAAGGAATCATTTTTCAGAGAGGCTTGCCTGCCAGCTTTTTAAAAAGGATAAAGAGCATGGATAGGTTCACTTGATGAGATGTACTGTATTTTTTTTTCACTATAGCTTATGACAAGAAACAAAGCCTCTAAATAAAACTACACAAGTTGTGTGCAATTCAAGCAATTAGAGATATTTACAGACGGCACATAAAAATGACTTTTATTTAGAGTATTAACAAATTCATGTTCTATACATTTTATGGACATTACCTTTGTAACTTGTCACAAATAATTAATTTTATAAAAATAAATGTACATGAAACAGCATATATAATAAGTACCTTGCTTATGGTGTAATTTTATTTTTAACCAGATTTCCTCCTACATTCATATTCAAACAAATACCGTAAAAAAAATTTAAGCATCAACAAAACCATCTATTGTTGATTAGGATACTGATATTTTGAGAGTTACAGTGTTGACAGACAGCATTAAAAAAAAAACTGAAAAAAAAAAAACTGAAAGTAAGTAAGAATTTTGCCCAGGCGCAGCGGGAACACCTGATTACACTAACAAGGTATGGCTCACCATGTGTTTACAGCCTCTATTATGCTTAAAGAGATGTCACTTAAAAAAAAAAAAAAAAAAAAAAAAAAGTTTCCGGACAAGTCCTATTGCACGCATTGTTTTTTTTTTTTTAGGACTGGGGCTGATGCTAAATTCTGCAGTGTGGCATGAAACTGAAATGAGTCATCACACTATTCACGCAGAGTTATTGTAAATCATCATTGTAGTTAAGAAAAGAAAAGGCAAAGATTTGGCCATTCTTCTGAAGTGGCCCATTACGTCAGACAAACACCAGAACTGTGGCATCACCATCAACACTGTATCCCAGCAGCTGTCCAATGTTTTTTTCCCCCAAAAGTATACCAGTCCATTTAACTACAGTTACAGAAATAGCTACAAATATACTGCTACTTTGCAGTGCCTTATTAGCTACATAGTTTGGTAGTTTCATACTCCATTGAGTTAGGCTGCTTGGCACTGAAGGCCTGAAGAGCAGTCTGGATTCGGACCACATCAGTGGTAGAAAGTTTGAGACGGTGGCGTAATAAGCAGGCAAACAGGTCCAGCGGTTGCTGGCCCGGTGGAGAGAGTCGGTTGACCCGGTCTCGGATCTCCAGCAGCTGGAGCAAGGCTGAGTCCTGCGAGCCCTGCGTGTACGGGTAGTCCAGCTGCAGGATCAAGTCCTGGATGGCATCTGGATCAAAGTGCATACTGTATCCAAACACCTGCATACTGTTGATTTTCATGTAGCCCAGGTTACGGGACGAATCCATGTATTCCAGTGGCTCAAAAGGGACGCTGCCGTTAACCTGAGCTGATGTTGTTTTGACACGGCTCCTCAGGTAAATGTGTACTGTCTCAAAAAAGGTCTTCCACTTGTTACCTAGAGTCAGGGTCCAATTATAACAGTCAAGTGGGATGTCTAACTTGGTCCTTTCCCAGTCAGGGTAACTGTTCTGGTCAATGGGCATGATCCAGCTCTCAGAATGACTCCCTCCAAATGGGTTGATGTACACAGACAGCACAGGTTCCAGGGTGCTGTTTTTAGTAAGGCATATCTGCAGGGAGATCCCTAGGAGCATGTGAACGTGGTTAGACTTGAACTTGTTGCTCTTCAGCGTCAACAACATCCTCTTCCTCCAGCTGGGATCAAACCAGTTGTTGAGTCTGACGTCATTGCTTATGAACATGGCGTGAATACTGATCCGTCCGTCCTTCTTTTGCAGCAGGTAGCGCAGCTCCAGGTCCTGGAGGTCGGTCTCGAACCCGATGTAGTTGTCTGTAGAATCCGGTATGGTATTCCTACAGGTCCCTTGGCTTAGCATGTAGCCAGGATTGCAGCTGGCACAGCGAGAGCGATTCTCATAGGAGCAGGAGGCGCAGTGAGGACCGTCGCCCACGGAGCACGGGATAACACCCTGGCAGGAAGGGTGCTCATAATGACAGGAGCAGGTTCGCGTTTCCTCCATGTAGGAGCCTATCTGATTGTTCTCACTGCAGTACATGATGGAGAGGATATACCTCAGCCAATAGCTGAGAGGCCTATGGTGAAGGAAGGAATGAATGTGATAAGTCAGATTGTCTTGAAAGTCGTAAATGATATTGTATTTCAGATAGAGTCGGAAGATAAACTAAGTGGCAATATTAAAGATGTCACAAGAATGAATCAGGTACTTGATGCTTATGGGAACTTTCCATTGAGTTCATTCTTCATTAGCTTACAGCGTAACAGCATATATGTTTTGTATTGAACAAAATAAAAATAATGTATATATGTAAATGTATTGTACGGTTTCTAACAGTATCCAAAAATGAATTAAATTTTCAACATAATAAAATAAATAGTTGTGCCTTAAAGGGATAGTTTACCCAAAAATGAAAATTGCCATCATTTACTCACCCTCAAGTTGTATGAGTTTCTTTCTTCTTTTGAACACAAAAGAATATATTTTAAAGAATGTTGGTAATCAAAACGGTTGGCGATTGCCATTGACTTCTATAGTAGGAAAAAATACTACAGAAGTTAATGGCTACTGTCTGGTTACCAACATTCTTTAAAATATCTTCTTCTGTGTTCAACAGAAGAGAGAAACTCATACCAGTTTGGAACAACTTAAGGGTAAGTGATGACAAAATTTTGGGGTGAACTGTCCCTTTAATTTACTCACCCTCAGGACATCCGAGGTGTAGGCAACTTTGTTTCTTCAGCTGAACAGTAAAGAAGACTTTTAGCTGAAACCATGGTCCTTGGTGATTCGTATAATGCAAATCAATGGCTACAGTCACACTGAGAGTCAAAAAACATATTACAGTTAAAAAAAATAAAATACCTGAGGCTCCTGACAATACATTGAGGTCTTATTAAGCGAAACGATTGGTCTGTGCAAGAAACAAAGAACATTATTTACAACATCATTACCTGTAATCCACACAGCCTCGGCAAACAATCCAGAACTTGCTGACACATAATGGCGTATTGTATTAGTTTCTTGCACAGCCCTTCATAAGACCTTAATGTATTATCAGGAGCCACGGGTATTCATTTTGTTTTGCCCGTATATGTTTTTTTTTTTTTTTTGACTCTCAAAGTGACTGTAGGACACTTTGAGAGGTCCTCACCAAGGACCATGGTTTCAGCTAAAAAATTCTCTTTACGGTTCAACTTAAGAAAAAAAAAAAAAAAACACCTACATCTTTGATGGCCTGAGGGTCAGTAATTTAACAGCAAATTTTCATTTTTGAGTGAACTATCCCTTTAAATGTTGCTTGCAGGAAAAAAAATGCACTCAATGTAATTATTTCATTATAATAATTTGTATTCCTAAACATTTTTTTTAAATCGATCATCAAAGAAGAAAGATTGAAACATTATTTTGTGCATAGAAATGTACATGTTTTTTCTCATAATAGATTGCTTAAGCCAAGAAAAATCAACACTTAAGAAAAAAAATATAGTACAAGTCACTAAATTATTTCCAAATAATTTCATCCATTTTATGAGCATGAAAAATGCCATCCTGCAAAAATTAACATAACATGCATATTCAGACACTGTAATGATTCTCTCTGCAGCCACTGGCAAATGAACTCAGTGGAGTGGATCAGCACGATCTGTCACATGGAGTCAAACTGTAAACATCAGGTAAAATATACTTGTTTCCCATTTTCCATTTCATTCCATTTTTCCCCCTCAAAAAACAATAACAGACTAAAAAATTAATCTCATGCAGCATTTAATTTAAAAATAGTAAATGATGTGTCTATCCATGTAAGTCTGTGAAATATTTGAGCCATATTGGATGTAACTTCTGACACATATTATTGTCATTGGGTAACAATCCTCATTAAAAAAACACAAATCATAATCAACCTGAAGAACTTAATGTTTGTGCATATTTTTGGAGTTTAAATAAGGTCATACATATTCTTAATTCTCCTCTGAAATGGCTTATAGATAAATAACTCATTATTTCAAAGGCTTGCGTTATGTACGGTAACTCCTCTCTTCATAGCGCAAAAAATCTATTTCAGCAATTGCCCCTTTGTTATGCTCTCCTGAGAGATAGCCGAAGATTTTCATTGCCATGGAATTTCCTCTTGCGCAGAGAAAAACAGTTTACCCTGGATTAAAACATAAGTGATGGCAACAGAATGTATAAATATTCATGGCACCAGGCTGCCTGAGAGACAGTCAGTATGCAGGTGGTTGGCAATGGAAGAAATCTCAGCAGCCTGTCAGCATATTTCACTGACAGCAAAACGGAAATTCACACCAGAGACAAAACATGCTCATGCACATTTATTCCACGAGAAAACAATTTCATGAGAATTTCCATATTTTTAGAGTGTAAAAAAACATCTGATGGAAGAACAGCAATAGCTTACATTTTTGGTCTTAAGGAAAATGACACCCATTAAGGAACAGGTAGTATAATCAATCAAAACCAGCTATCAGATTCACAAAGTTAATGTATGTGACTATTATGTTAAAGCACAGATTCTTTTTAAAGCTATAGTAAAAGACAAAGGGATATGAAAAGCAAATATATGGGAATGCATTATATGAACAAATTTGTTGATGAATTCTGCCTGACAAATGGAATGAAAAAAGTCATTTAAAGGAAGTGTGAAAATCAAATAAATCAAGTGTGAATGATAAAATGACAAGGGAAACAAAACAGTAAATGAGGAACTCAAAAGCAGTCTAATAAAATGTATTTTCTATTTGTCTGCTTTATTTTTCTTGCTGCAACTTGAATCATATGTTATCAAAGAGGAAGGATGCTCTTGAAGATAGATCAAGGCAGATAGCAGAACCATTTCAAATACATGCAGTTATTGTTCTCATGCCCTAGACTCCTCCGTCCCGAGATAGGAAACTTTGGAAAATATTAGTATAATATACATTTGGACTTGAGATCTGATGTTATTCTCATATATTGAAATGTTTGTTTTCACAAGTGCTGCAAGATAAAGGCAAGTGCAGCAACTTTTTTGTGTTTACTTCACATTTTTAACTAACAGCTTTACAAAATAGAGTCATATTATAGTAGTACTTAATTATGCATGCTTAATAATACCCTAATTAATCATGTAATTATTTACATGAATAATTAGGGCATGTAGCTGGGAAGCAACTCACACGTTGTTGGTAGTGTAATGTGTGTTAGTTCCTGTGCTGGCTAAATTACTTACAAATTGTAGTCCATTGCTGATTACAAATTACATGACAAAAATGTAATCTAGTAGATTACACATTTAAGGTAATGTATTCTGACTACTTTTTGATTACTTTTGACCCAACTCATTTGTCACATAGATTTGAATGAGATTATTTTTACCATATTGATATGAAAATACAAAAAAGCCAATAAAGAAAGATCATATTTTGCATTCTTTGTTATAAAAAAACATGCAGTGCATTAAATATGACATTATGTCAGGGTTTCCCAAACTGGAGTTCGTGAATAATTAATAATTATGTAATCAATAAAAAAAGTAATTGTAATCTAATTATGAGCACTTTAAAACAATATAATGTAATTACAAGTATTTCATTTAGATTCTGATTATGTATTCCATATTACTTCATATAGTAATATGGAAATACATAATCAGACCATGTAGTAATCATATAGTAATCAGTTACTACTGGTTATTTTGATATGGACCCTATGATACGGATACAAATATGCCATTTAATTCCTACATTGATAAACATAGAGATATTTCAGTTAAAATATGAGCTCACTAAAAAAATGGTTCTATTATTGTATTTTTATGCTGACTAAAAAAAAAAAAAGGAGACCAATCATCTATAAATTGTATAACTGTTGCCAAATGACAAGAAAATATAATCCTAATTTTCCAGTATAGTATATGTTTGGAAGGAAGGAGAATTTCTAGTCCAAATTTGAATAAATTGCTTAATAGAAGATTTTCAGTGGCATCTATATGTCGCTACATCTGCAGTAACTATATTGAATGTCATCCCAATGCACCCTTCTAGCTTAAGTGATAATATGGGGATATCTGAATAGTATGTCTTTGAGAAGTCAATATGAATATTAATGAACCAAGAACTTTCAACTGTGAAGCTGATCATCGCTTTAGGCTTCGCTTTCACCTCATCTGACTCAAGTAGTTTCCACTTGACTTGGCAGCCTGCGTGGTTTGCATAATTCTCATTTTTGCACAGCCCTGACCCTCTACCATCTTTGAACACTCAGTCTCAGACCTCAGTCGTGAACTTTCTCCTTCCACAGCCCTCACCAAAGACACTGCATTATCATGCCAGTGCAGAGCCAATAAATTACCTGTTTCTCGTGTCTTCCATTAAAACACAACCTGCACTTTAGCCTATAGATGGGAAGATAAAACCTATTCATCCACTAACTCCTAAAATGATTAGATGGGACAGTCTCTATCATTTCAGAGAGGCTGGGACTTCAGCCAAGACACTAGACTTAACACAATTATGCTTGCCACAATTGCCCTCAGATATGGACTGAGTAGTGTGTTAAAGGCTTTTCTTAATTAATTAGTTTGGAGGACATGCATTTTAAATCTCCTATTACTACATCCATTTGGAAACAGTTCCAAAAAAAAAAAAAAAAAGATCCAATGCAAGATCACAACATATATATGTGACATTGTGACTAATACAGACATACAGGAGAATTCAGGGCTTGACATTTATATGAACATGCATTTTGATCTTTTATGGCAAGAATCAACATTCTGTGATTCTACAAAAAAAAAAAAAAAGATTTTATATAAGGTCTGTTAACATCAGTTAGAGCATCAGGTATTGTCAAGAAATTATAAACAATACTTTTACAGTATTTTAGTAATAACAATTAATCATGGTTAAAGGGACAGCCCACACAAAAATGAAAAAAAAAATACCGATCTTTTTTTTTCTTTTAATATTTCAAGTTAAACTAACCTTAGTTATATAAACAAACATAAATTAACCGCTACTATTATTTTTATAATTATAAATAAAAAAAAATAATAATATTATTTATATTAAAAAAATATTATTTATATTAAAAATAATATTATTATTTTTAATAATTTTTTATTATTTTGCTTTTGCCATGCCAGCTTCTTTGGCTATTTTCAAAATTTAAAATATAAACTAAATAACATATTTAAGATCTATTCTTCCCAGAAATTCTAAAACAAAATTTGGATTAATTTGATTAAAAACATTTCAATGGTATCAACAGGATAAATAATTTTTTAGACTAGACTAAAAAAATAATAATAATTGCTAATTGTTTGTTCATGATGCCTAATAGACTACTGTTAACAAAAGGAACTTTACTGTAAAAGTCAGTTCAACCCTGAATCCTTTAAGAAGCAATGACACACTATTTTTACCTCTCATCACATTACAATCAATTATAAATATGGACATTTCCTTTTATAACCCATTAGGAACATGGCACATATCTTACCTTTCCCTGGGCACAGATATTTTGGGTTGAGTCCGACACCTTTTGCTGAGTTTGAAGAGTTTGCCGACAATCCGCTGTGCTTTGCTGAACAGCTGTTGAGTGCTAGTCTCCAACAGTTGAAAGCGTTGCTGAACGCCAGAGTCCATCTTCCAAAAGTACAGCACAGCAGATGTGTTCAGAGCATAGAACGTTGGTAATCTCCTCACAAAATTTTGGAAGTCCTCTAGAAAGGCAGACAAGTGTTGAGAATAAATTACTGGAATGACTTTGCCTCATGTCTGGGAAAAAGAAATCAGTCATGTTCGATAAAATGAGTCAACAGTGAAACAGGGAGTGGAAGGGGAGCAGGTGGAATGTTATTTTCATTCCTTTGATGAAAATTGAAAATTGTCCTGTGTGATTGAACACTGATAGGCGAGGACAGCAGGGTATTTTCAATGAATTGCTAAAAAACGCTAAGCCGTTTCTAAGAAGGACAGGCTGATTTTGAAGGAGCACATGTGGTTCAGCTTCAACAACAACAAAAAAAAAACATTAAGTTCTGACAGGATGGCAAGTTGTTAAAGCAAAGCAGAATCACCTCGGCCACACAAACGTCTTCCAGCGGAGGGAAGTTCATTTTCATTTGTGGCAAGAAAAATCGATAGCCGTGTTATGGCGCTCAACGCCCCAATCAATGCTCTCCCTAACATCTAACAAGAAATGATCTCAGAGGCTATAATTAACAACACAGATCCTCATCATAGCCTGACAATTCCAGTCTGTGCAGAATTGGATTTTTCATGCAATCAAACATTAGGTAATTGAAAATATTACAAGTTCCATTTTTAGATATCCATTGATCTGTCCAAGTTGCCAAGTTTTGTTTTGATTTCGAATTTCATTACAAAACAAAAACTGTGTGGTGCCCTGTGTGGTGTGGACTAGTAGATAATCTTGCTCCAGCAGATGATTGTTGTTTATTTATTTGGTTTACAGTCATTAGGCAGTGGTTTTTTCACTCCCTGCTGTTGCAGCAGGAGGTAGAGCTCCAACATGGCCGTGATGCACACAAAAACCTGCTCCGTGCTGGCTCAGTGCCTAGCTTAGGGACAAGTAAGCTTGCCAAGTCCAAAACGCTGCTTTACCACAATGACAATGACACTAGATCCCAGGAAGCACTTCCCACTATTTCCTTGTCAGCCATCAAATGTAACAAGGTGACAACAATCACTATTTAATGTCACCCCACTATGTGTCAGGGATATTCACAGATCTAAGTGGCATAACAGAATTAATTTGGTGCTGGCATGCCACGGGCCTCTCTGAATTATGACTAATTAAGAAAAAAATCATAACCATGAAACCTCTTGCAAGACAAAACTACTGCTTGCTTTTTAACATTCAAAGAAATAATTCACCTCAAAGTGATTCTTATTTAATCACTCCATATGACTGTAAGGGGAATTTTTAAAGAATTGTGCTGCTGGTTCTTTTCCATGAAATTACTCCCCACTGGGACCAATTCAAAAAGGAATAAAGGAATCATAAAAGTAGTCCATATGACTTTATATGTTATTAAGCTATACAAAAGCATACAAAAGACTGCAATTTAAATAATTATTCACTGTTCAGACAGTCTTTTTTTAACCAGATTTAAGTCCAAAATAAGATACTTGTTTACAAACTTCAACTTCTCTCATGTACTTTACAATCTAAAGCAATACTTTCAGTGAATAACCATTTAAGCCGATTAGAAACGCTATTGTATAGCTTCAAAACACTCATGATATATTTATGGTGTGTTTGTGTCCTTTTAGAAGCTTCAGTCAAAAGCTTCAGCTTCAGAAGATTCAGTCTCCCACTATCTCCAATTGCATGGAACAGACAAATCAATGTAAATTCGTAAACACATCTGTGTTTTACAGAAGAAATTGTGAATTTTACTTTTTTTTTTTTGGTGAACAATTTATTTTCTCTATTCACCATGTTTCATTAAAAGTAACAAGTCAACTTGAAAATGGCAGAATCTTACCAGACTCTTCAAACTCTTGGTTGGCTTGCGTCCATGCTTCTCTGATGAGTTTCAGACTGTCCTGCATAGCCTTCAGGTCTTCACTGGGACAGTTGCACTGGGGATAATCAACACTGCATTTGCACCAGCAGTCGTTATCCCGGCACACAAACTCACCCTCGGAGTGACAGCCAATATAACTGAGAGCTGCCTCCACAAATCGGCTCCTTAGGTATTCTGGCAGAATTGCCTGAAGCCCTAAAAGAATACAAGATTGTTTATATATAAATACATAATAATAAGCATCACAAAATCTTCTAAAATTTTTTTTAAATAATTCTTGTATTCAGCAAGCAATTCCTTGAAACCTTTACAGACTAAAGTGAAACATTTTCTGTGCTCTTACACCAAAGGGTGGTTGTGGAATATTTCTGTGAACACGTTCAACAAAATATTCAACAAAAGAATAAAATTCAAAGAATGATAATATCATTGGAAAGCCTGGGATATAGTTAAATAATGAATGTGCTACCTTGTAGATGAATCTTGTTCTCAGGACTCTGAACCAAAACGGAACTGACAGAATCGAGGTTGTCATAGTTACTGCATCCAAGAGGGCCTGTCCTTGTTTCGGTCACCTTAAGGGAAGACAAGAGAAAACACATGACAATACTCTGAGCAAAACAGAGGCAGAAATGACACTGAGGCCATTAAATATGCAAAGCAGGCAGATGACTGTCCTGTGAAATCAGAGTAACATAGATTTTATCCAGTGCTTCTACAAGCTCACAAAAGGGCGTATTGTTTTAGACATGTATTTAAAAGAAGTCTACACAGGATTGCTGTTAGAATATAAGAACTTATACAATGATGAAATTGCATAACTATGTTGTAAAAGTGCCTGTCCAGAGTACCATAACGATTCTACCGTTACAGCAAGGACATGACTGTTATTGAAAAAGCTATCATTTGGACTAAATTCAGTAATGCAGTGAAGGGCAATATTTCACGTTGAAGGTAATGTACTTACACTGTACGTAAATAGTGAAGGTTAATGGACCTGTTGTGGAAGTAAATGGCTGAATTTTACAATCAATTTGGTACATATCAACACAGATATTTCAAATCCAACATGGCCGCCGTTGCGGTAAAAGGCATTATATATTATGCAAGGTACAGTACTGAAGAGAAACGCAAAGAACAGCTGTTAGAAGAAACTATTGTACAGGCAAATGGATCAATTCCAGAGCAAACAAATTGGTAGACATAAGAACATCCTTGCCGTATCACTGACACCTCACTCACAAAACTATCGACACGGTATCTTTGTTCCCATCCAAGAGTTGTGTTAAAATGGTGCTCAATTGCAGCTCAATCATTCCTGACAAAAGCTTCAGTTTTTTTCCCTGACAAAAGTCACTGTATATCAAGGCTCGCCTGACAGATAGGAAGAAAACTCACTGCCTGTGGGCAAATATATCTCCCTACCTGTCACTTACAAATTGTTCTCTGTTCTACATTGTCTTCTTTAATATTTCTCCCGGTGAGTGAATAAAAGTCTTCATGTCGTGTTTGTAGATTAATGGTGACCTGAGATTTCCGTCAGGCGAAACTAACTTTTCTTCTTCTTTGTTGGAAGAAAAGTTGCCTTTGTTCGACATCTTCTCGAGGGTCACCGGATAAACGGTGAAGCGGATAAAATTATACAAAGTAAACACTATAGTGAACCCACCAAGCAGAACGCAGTTGTTGTCATGCAAGTGAACCACTGAAAATGACTGAGGACCTGGAAAAGCCAAGGAAGCATTTCTAATGTGTTACACAAGCAGCAAATCCCCATTATCGAGAGCTGCTTTATTTAATTTCCATTCGGCGTGTTGAAATAACTTTCAAGCCAGTGAGAATCAGGAGGAAAAGCACAAGTTCAGCAAGCCTACCGCTGGCATTTCCATTCCTCTTATTGACGCGTCCACGCAATTAATTAAAATCCAAGGAGCCTCTACAGGGTTCAGCAGATTAATTTCTAACAAAGACAGATGTCCGACTTAAAGGGAAAATTGACCAATTGCAAGTATAAAGATGGGTTTTTCTATGCATAGCAATGAGCCGGTCCGCAACAAGGACTCGACGGAGCGGAGCATGTGCAGAACTTGGGCTTTCTATAATGAAACGGAGAAAAATAGAGAACTGTTGCTGCAACTAGTGCATCTGAATTGGAAATTCTGAATTTACCTGAGTGTGCACTATGTGCCATCCATTATGGATGCTGAGTACAAACCATGTGGACTGAAAACTGTGTATTTTTTCAAATTATCTGCAGTGTTTTATTTATGCTGACTACATCAGAACCTCCAGCAGCAGGCTGTAAAGAGATCAGTGACTGGTATAAGGGTCGCTTTCAGTGTGGCTCAGTGTAAGGGAAGTACTCAAGGAAATGGGTCAGTTGTGACTTGTAACATTCACTCTTACTCAGAACTGAAGTTCATAAGACTGTCCCCTCTATCTTTATTAAAAAAGCCCTGGCGCTCATGATCCTTGACATGTCATTCTATACATAGTTATTGTGTCATTCTTTTGTCTCTTACTGCCATTGTAAGAGACTAAAACACTGCGTAGTTTAGAATGGGTAATAATAATGGCACAGATGCCTCACTTTTAATGAAAGAGCTCACTTAAAACTAAAAATCTCTAATTTACATATCCTTATTTGTGTGACACAGAAGAAAAAAAAAGAACAGAACAACATGACAGTAAGATTGTAAAAATCCAAAGTGACTAAAATGATTTGCTAAATAAATATTAGCAATCCATTGCATTTCTCCCACAGTAAATGAGTAAAAACAGACAGTTTTGTAATCCCCACCTTTGATTAATCCAACAAAGACTCCGGAAAATATCAGGATGAGTGGGCCTGCGTTGCCACATATTTGAATAATAATGGATTTTAAGATGCCGATCCCAGCTTTTTTGATATGCTAGAAATGTCATTAATGTTTCATAAGCATTGGCACTTATAATATTGCTTTACACAAAGTTCCGGATAGAATGGGGCCTGTATTTAATCAGCGAGCATTAGTCAAAAGGCATTTTCCTATTTGTATCAGACATGTTTTTACACCACATTGAAACAATCTTTGATATATTCAAGCAGCTGTTTTCATAAAAAGTCCCTTTCCGGTGGGTTAGTGTACCCCTCGCTTCAGTGTGTGCTATGGGGGAAGCTTATCATTGGAGGAAAGTGCGCATTAGAATGGAATTATACCCTTCTCTACAGAAAATGGGACTTTATTGAAAGCAGCAGGGAATCCTCAGCGAGGCTAGTAGTGGTTAATGCTCTCAGCTTCAGCTTGTGAAATCTTAGAATGAAACACAAAGGCATGCTCTCTACAAGAGAGCTTCATCTGCGTGCATTAGCTGGAAATTCTTTTTGATTTTTCAAGCGATTTTTCCTCACAGTAGGATTCGGAAGTTCTCGTTCTGGTTTATGGCAGTTAAGAGGGGGAAACTGGGGGAGGTGTTGAGGTGCTGGCAGAGTTTTCGTGCCTCCCAGCTTGTGCTCGGGATGCTTGACTGATGACCCAGGCAAACGTCAAAGCACTACCAGTGGCAAAATGCCCAACTCTTTCTCTGAATCATAATCTTTCATAAAGTTTTCCACAGATCATATACTCTGCCATAGAGTTGGTGAGAGTATTCATAGCATGCAAAAGGTTTTCCATTGCTTAATAGAGAGGAATGAGACTTTGAGTATACAGTATTTAGGAGAGCGGGGAATGTAAATGTAAAACAAACTGATAAACATTTTATTATTGAGTATTATTAAAAATTATGTTTTATTATTTAATACGCTTGCTTATTTAAAGGGATAGTCTGTCCAAAAATGACATTTTTTTATTTACTCACCCCATGTTGTTCCAAATGTGCAATACTTACTTCTATGTCACATAAAAGAAAATAATTTGAGGAATATTGGCAACCAAACCGTCTAAGTTTCCACTGACTTCTTTATATTCTTTACATTATATAGACAACAATACAATGGAAGTCATTGGGAACCAGAACTGTTTGGTTACCAACATTCTTCAAAATACCTTTTGTGTTCCACAGGATGACATATGGGTGACTAAATGATGACAGAATATTTATTTCTGGGTGGACTATCCCTTTAAAACATCAGTAATAATAATCATTTACCCAATTATCATAACACATATACGTATTTGCTTACATTTTAAATTGCGATTTCACTGACTTAACCTGATTTATCTCTACCATTAATATCTCTGGACAGATTACAGAAAAAAAAATGAGACAGTGGGGAAAGAATTGCACAGGGAGTTGCACAAAAAAAAGAGACTCACTATGACATAATTTATTCCTAATGAGAGGGGCAAACAGTCACAGAATTTAGAGCAGGCTCAATCCTGCAAAACTGATGCAGATGAGGAATACAAGAGGAGCGTGTCTGCAGGGCGGCTGCCAGGAGAAACCGAATCTGTGACATCTGCTAGACGGTGGTGTGAGCAATCAATCGATATCGGATTGTTCAAATGAAGATCACGATTAATCAGAAAATTGATATTTTTACCGAGTCGCATTCATTAGAAAATCAAAGTTCTAATGAGCCCTTGACCCGTTGCCTGACCCATTGTTCACCCAAGCCTCTAAATACTGGCCACTTAGCATGATGGCTTTGAAGTATATCACCTTGATTGCAGAAGGCATGTCAGGCACATCATGCAGTCAGACATTAAAATGCGCAGCCATGACTACTCCAACCATCCTTATGTATCTAAACGTGCGCTATTGTAATAAACCTCAACTAACACTCCTCCCTCCTGTAAATCAAAATGAAATGTTGTGATTGATATCAACTGGCACTCTCTGCATTTCCTGTCCACCGTCGCGTCTGACTGTGGAGGTTAAAGATTCATTTATTATTGGCGGTGCAGAAAATCCTCCTCATAAGTCTCTTATTCATTAGAGCCTGACACCTCGCTTATATTCAAAATGGCTGACGAATGGGCTGGGCTCTCAAAGAAATTATTGAAATGGAACAGATAATTTGTCACACTGATGCATAATTCCAGCAGCACCTTCGTATTTATTTATTTGCTATATTCCCTCTATACCCTCCCACAAGAAGATATCTCTTCCATTTGGGCAAACCACTCTATCTCAAACGTATGTTTGCCACAGAGAGAATCGCCAATTTGGTATAGAGAGCTTTTGTATTCACATTCGTCTTCATCCACATGAGGTAAAAATCCATGGGCTGAATTAAAGACTGCTGATCCTGAGAATATTTCACATTAATCAACTGAAATGCCAGGAAAATAAAGGCATCTAAAAGGACCTCCATCTACTCATTTCCATCAAGATAGCTTACAAGCTCTTAAGCTAAGACACTTGCTGTCAGGAGGTAATGTGTCTTGCTTCCCGCAAATACAAATCAACTCCAATAAAGTAGGGGTTGGGAACAGGGTTCCATTTTTTTCTTCTTTTTTTTCTGTGAAATACTGGAACCATTGATGTTGTGTGCTCTTCCACCGACTAAATACCACACTAACAGTGTTTACTGCACTAACAGCACTACAACAACACAGCTACTGAAACAAACCATGCAAAACAAACAGAGAGACAAGTGTAGTCTAATTACAGAAGGACTCACACTAATACATAAGGAAACATTGTGCCAACAGTGCAGTCCAATTCTTGATTAAAGGACTCTTATGAACTGTTTTTTTTTTTAGGGAACAAAACACGTACAGCTTACAACTAACTGTGAAACTTAAGTCGATGCAATTACTGACTGGTTGCTCATATGGAAATGTGTAGTTTTGTCAGTATTTTATAAATAATAATAAAATATATTACCTCATGTTTTGTTTGTTTAGTATAATTTTGTTTAATATATAGCCAATTATTAGATTGCATTCACGCCATCACTTTAAAGACATGTGTTCAATAATTGATTGAAAATATCTCATTATTTGGTAATGAACTTCTTACTGTTCAAAATTTTAGGGCTAGCAAGTGTATTATTATTATTATTATTATTAATAAATTAATTAATTAATACTTTTTTATTCAGCAAGGACACATTAAAATGATCAAAAGTGACCGTAAAGGTATTTCCATTTATGCTACAAAACATTTTTATTTCAATGAAATGCCTTTCCTTTGAACATTCTGTTAATCAAAGAATCCTAAAAATGTTTTAAGCAGTACCAGTGTTTTCTAAATTGATAACAATAAGAAATGATTCTTGAGCACAAAATCAGCATATTGGAATGATTTTTGAAAGATAATTTGACAGTGGAGTAATGACTGCTTTTGAATCACAGGAATTAATTACATTTTTAAATATACTGAAATAGAAAACAGTTATTTTAAATTGCAATAATATTTCACAATATTACTGTTTTTACCGTATTTTTGATTAAATAAATGCAGCTTTGGTGAGCATAAGTGACAAAAAAAAATCTTACTGACTTTTGAATGGTAGTGTAGATTTATTTTCTTTAGTATAAGTATAAAAAGAATCTTTATCCGAACCATAAACAAACTGGAATTGTTAAATTCTTTACAATTTTCATGACATATACTGTATACCTACGGAACCATCCTTTTTCCAAATCACCAATTCAACTGTAACTTCAACAACATCCATTCAGACGTGTGTAGGAAGGAATTTAACTCGTGGAGTGTAGAGTATGTGGGTTACTGTTTCAAGCATAATCACTGACCACATACAGTATTGCTTGCTATAGATTAGCTTGTATATGATTTCTCAAAGAGCTTAAAGCAAAACAGTGCCTTTCAAACAAATCAAATGATCGTCGGTGCGTATTCAAATCATTTTGTTCCCAGCTGTGATTCATTAACACGTAACCAAAACTGCAAGAACAAAAGTGAAGGAAAGCTACTGTGCTTTTCTCACGTTTAACCCACTTCTTTTGATCTCCAAATGATGCAGCTGCAAAACAATAGAAACAGCCGAGCACAAGTCAAACTCCTTTCCAAAAATAAGCACTCAAACGTAGGGTCAGGTCCCCAGGTCTGTGCGCATCTAGGCCACAGGGTTACCTTGATGGCAGTGGAGGCAATCTGGAGGTGGTGCAGTTTTCGCAAAGTACTCTCTCTGTCTATGAAGTAGGAGGCAGCCAGCTGGTGCAGGGCCTCAAGAGTCACAGCCGTGCCATTTGAGTCAGTCAGGTCTGCCGTCCGGCTTAGCCTCCTCTTGTCCACAAATATAGTCAAAGCCTCCTCACCTGCAACGAGGTCAAAGCAACATAAAAGAGTGAGGAACACTAGGGAAAATGGCTTCATGAAGAATGTTCTTTGTGTTTATGTAAGGAAGCGGGAAGCAAGGGAATTATCTATTCAGCGATTCTCTGGAACACAGACTTAAAAGATGGAAAATGTATCAAAGATAAATTAATTGTGCTGACACATATACATAAAGAGAAAGTTAACTGTAATTAAAACCATTAACACGTTATATAATGCTCAACAGATCCATAGTTGATGTACATTCATATGAGTATATTTGAAAGTATATCAATTAAAGAATAAGATTCATGTTAACGTTCTTAATGAAACACTGTCAATTCATTAAAACATTTAATTGCAAATAATGTAATTATTAAGTTCAGCAGGTTGTGTGGATGTTGCATGTAGAAGAATGTATAAAGACACCAGAAAGATTTATGCAACAGATGCCTTTCTTCTAATTCATGTTTGTACAAAGTTTGAATTTTTTTTCACACAGTGAAACAGGTGCCACAGCCAGACTTTCATGAAGAGCAGAGATTGTTTTATAAGTAGAGGTGTGTTAAGATGTCAAATTGAATAAATGTATTAAAAAATAACGCTAATTTTGTCCGCTCTAGTTATTAATGAAAAAATTTAATTATTCTCTAAAAAACTGACTGAATCATTTAGTAAATTTAACTTAAAAAGGTTATTCCACTCATAAATGAAAATGCTGTCATTAATTACTCACCCTCATGTTGTTCTACACCCGTAAGACCTTCCTTCATCTTTGGAAGACAAATTAAGATATTTTTTACGAAATCTGAGAGGTTTCTTAACCACACATATGCAGCAACATCATTGCACCTTTCAAGGCCCAGAAAGGTACTAAAGATATCATTAAAATAGTCCACATGACTGCAGTGGTTAAACCTTAATGTTATGAAGCGACGAGAATACTTTTGTGTGCAAAAACAAAACAAAAATAATGATTTTATTCAGCAATTCTGCCTCCACCCTGTCATTCTTCTGTTTTAAGACATTTCAACAATATCTTTTCTACTTTTCTGGACCTCAAGAGTTGCAATGACATTGCTGCCTTTGTGTGGTTCGGGAACCCCTCGGATTTCATCAAAAATATCATAATTTATGTTCCGAAGACAAACGAAGGTTTTACAGGTTTGGGACGACAAAGATGAGGGTGAGTAATTAATGACAGAGATTTCATTTTTGGGTGAACTAACCCTTTAATTTTTTATGATTGTTTTTGATTATTGATTATTATAGAACATGTTTTCACATTTTCTACACTAATTAAACAATAATGATATAAACTCCAGGTTGATCCTAAATATTCTATCCTTGTTTTAGAGCAATAACATCTCATGTCACTACATCAAAAGAATATTTTTTTTTTCCAATGGAAATGATGACATTCTTTAGAAATGAACAAGCAGCTGTGTTCAAATACCTCCGAGTGTAGCTGAAAGCAGAAAGTGTGTGCCATATTTCCTGATGATGTTCTCAGTAATGGCAGCGAGGGTGGGTCTGCGGCCCAACTGTCTGATGGTCTGCATAAACTCTGGATCGAGGGGTAGAGCCACGCCATTGTCCTCTCTCTCCAGAGCCAGGCTGTTCACCTTCCAGCGCCCAAACTCTCTGCAAGGTCACGAACAAACACACACACATACACCCTATTTGGAAATGTCCTTCATTTGAGCCACAATGGACACAGGCGGGTGAAATCCTGAACAAAATTTTTTTAACAGCTGGGAGAGTTTGTTTTAGTATCTGGTTCAGTGTAAACCACTGTACAGTTAAAGCTTCTCTGAAATTGGTGTTCTCTATATTCCCCAAACTAAAAAAAAAGCAGTTTAAAGAGAGGTCTGAGAAACCTTCACGCAGCTTGAGTACGACGCATACTCGGTTAAGACCTGCTGAGGAGAAAATGCGATGACTGCATGACCCCCGTGCCTGCAATTCAAATCATATTATGCATTCTCTTTATTTTTTCAGCTTTAGGAATTGCTCTAGCCAGCTTTAAAAGCTGTTGTCCTCTACATAATGGTGCAATTTGTTTTTAGATTTTATTTTCCCTGTGACTTTTACACTGAAGCAGGGCAGACTAGGAGTAATCAGCAACGCTTCTTTCTTTCACAGATAAAAGGCAAGAGGAGTCTGTTAGATGAGAACAGCTGGAATTACGTTTGAGAAAATCAGCTGTCACTATCCTTTTTACTGTCTTTCATTTACAGTAACAACTACTCACCATAAAATAATGAAACATTCCTTATGTAACCCACTGTAACTGAACTGTAGTAAAATAAAAAAGTACGCAACAAGACTGTATGGCTGTGCTAAGTTATGAAATACTTCACCCTTAAGCCAAAAGTAAAATGCTTCCACTGTATTAATATTGCTTTGCAATGATAAATTAGCTGTAAAGAAATACTCCCTAGGATATTCAGTACGCAAAACCCAAAACAAGTGCTCACTCTACACACTGCATTGAAATTCAGGAAGCATAAAATGTGCATTTAACAATCATTTTAAGCATATTTATGCACATTCATATTCATACATATTATCATTCAATACATTATCAGGGAAAATTAATAGAAACGTTTCCTAAGTGAAATAAAAAAAAGAATCCAAAAATAAGGAACAATCTTGCCCAACTAATGAGGTGAGATGATCTTACCTCATTATCTGATTTTTACAGTTCGTTTCTTACTATTTTTTTTTCTTCTTTCACGTTTAAGTTCCAGTAATGTAAAATACTAAGTCAAAGATTTAATTTAAAAACTGATTTGTTCACTCAAACTGAGCAAAATCACAAAATCACAGAAATAGATCTGAAACATACATGTATTCCTTAAATGCTCCATTCTTCTTCCTGGAATAATCTGTTCAATCTGAATTTACAGTTATGTATGGTTACTGTCACATTAGAATACATGACTATAAATTCAGAAGGAATTATTCTCAATATAATAATACAGTTCTCAATTAATTAGTTTTTTATTAGCATGTATGTTACTAGGTTATAGGCTGTTTATTAATACTTATAAAGCACATATTAATGCTTTATTCTGCATGACCGTATTCTACATCCCTTAATCCTACCCAATACCTAAACTTAACAACTACCTTACTAACTATTAATAAGCAGTAATTAGGAGTTTATTGAGGAAAAAGTCATAGGAATTGGACCCAAATCTAAAATGTGACGAATAATAATAATAATAATAATAACAGCAACTACATAATGCGCTGCAGACCTTTTTTCCCATTTCTCTTGCACTTCAAAAACAAACAAACAACAATAACAAAAAACATATTTTCCATTCCAATCCAAATCAATTGCTATATCAATGAATCTCCATCATTTGAAAGCTTTTGATATTCCATGTGATACAAATATACAAATCACTAACCTCAAAACTAACTGAAAGACTGAATAAATCACACAAATGTTGTCACAAATGTCACACCCTAGGGGACATCTTGCCTCATTATACCCTATATATTATATTGCAGAATATGAGTTGTGTATATAGTAAGTGAGTATGTATCGAAATCATAACAGATGACACTCATTGACAGCAGAAAGGAAGAGCAGCAAAGACAATGAGACAGAGAAAAACAAATGCAGGGGAAAAGGGAGAGAAAGAGAGAAATAGAGAGAGAATATGATCGACACTGTGTCAGAACAAAAGTTCTTGATGGACAGTTATGGATGGAGCTGGAGGCTAATCCACCACTGGGCCCACGCTAGAGCCGCACAGCAGGAGAAGGCATGTTGAAGAACTACCTGCCAGGCTTCCCCACAGAGACCCACGGCTACACGAAGTCAACGGTGAGAACACGCTCCAGAGGAAGCAGTCTGGAGCCAAAGGGAGACGGAGAGTGTCACAGTACAAGCAAATGAGACCAGCTTGTTATACTGTCGGAAGCAGCGCTATGTTTGAAACATCCGTGTGACTGTTACATTCGGCCTTCTTCGTTAATAGGATAGAGTCAGTCAGATTTATGCAACATTTTTGCAATATTATGCAACACGCTCTATGATGAGATTTATGGATAGGCGAAAAAGGTTTTGTTTTAAGTTAAATTACATTCAATTATTAAACTAATTAGTTTAAAGTGGGCTGCAAATTTAATTTGAGTAATTAATTTATTATATATATATATATTAAAATAAAATAATGGAAAAATGAAATTGGCGCAATCAATCATGCTTCATCCGGTACGTAAATTCTGAATACATTGGGCCTCGCTAAACCACACTTACAGAAAACAGGAATTACAAAATTGAGTACAAAGCTGTTAAGACGGAACACATTCTTGCGTTCAAAAAGATGGAGAGCAACAGAATGGAACAGAATCCAGGGGTCTCACCACAGTTTTGAAAAACAAAAACAAAAAAGCAATAAAATAATAAATAAATGAAATAAAATAATAAAATAAAATAAAATAAAAAATTAGAGAGTAGAGACAACAACTGTGTCTATCCAGTCGGAATAGTTAACAGTAGTTAAGTTAACAGTATCAAAGGTTCTCACAAATGCACGCTTATATTCATAACTGCATGCAACAAAATACGGATATACACTACTGTAAGAAAGATTGGGGGCAGTAAGTTTTTTTTCATAAGAATACTAGTAAGGATGCATGAAATTGGTCAAAAGTGACAGTAAAGACTAATGGCTGCTGAAAATTCAGCTTTGCCATTACAGGAATATTTTACAGATATATTAAAATAGAAAGCAGTTATTTTAAAACTTTATATGCCACAATATTACTGCTTTACTGTATTTTTTGATCAAATAATTGCAAGCCTGGTAAGAATAAGACATTTCTTTCAAAAACATTTTGAAAGAAATCTTACCGACCCCAAACTTTTGACTGGTAATAGTCAAGTCAAGTCAAGTCATCTTTATTTATATAGCGCTTTTTACAATGCAAATTGTGGCAAAGCAGCTTTACATTAATAAGAAAATGGTGTCATTGTGCAGCTTATTCTATATATTATTGATTCATTCCGTTGCAAAGATCAATAGTTATTAGTCTACTTAATTTAGGTATAGCAGCACTGGAGAAAACAGTGACGTAATCGTCCGGCTCAGATCAGTTCGCATACAACGGCGCCAATGCAGGCATATCAAAAACACTGCTGAATATCAAGCAAGTGTCCCCAACTTAAGCAAGCCAAAGGCAACAGCGGCAAGGAACCAAAACTCCAACAAATGGAGAAAAAAACCTTGGGAGAAACCAGGCTTAGTTGGGGGGCCAGTTCTCCTCTGGCCAACAGTGAACACTTGTCCGATACTCAGGCAGAGTTACAGGTCATTAAACTGATTTGGAATCGCAACAGTCAAAATATTTAATCTAGTTCCATCTAATTTAAGATCTTTTTGATCACGCCGATATGGGACGGTTTGTTGGGATATGTGCCGCTTAATATCCTGCAAGCTTGCAATTCATTACACCGATCATAATTTATCATTTGTAAAGCCATGCCAATTACACTTGTGCTCTGCATTGAAAATATATTGAGATGTTATTTTGCATTTTTAATAACTTTTGAGGCTGATATTCCGGTATGTTGACAAATATACTATACGTGGTTTAATCGTTTAACACACTCACAGTAAGTATGGATGGCATTTGTGTCCAAGACTATCAGTGTCAGGCTGTAACTCAAACAGTCCATAAATCTAGAAACTCACGTAATAAATGCTTTCTGCACAGAAAAACATGTCAAAAGATGTCAGTCTCTGATTGAAAGCCTGGTGGTCTGTCAGCATTCACGGAGAAAGCCATGTTGATGCACACTTCTTGCAAAACTCAACTATGGATGGCATTGGTCGATCAAGTGCTAAAGTTAAAGGGTAATAGCCATGTGTCCTCATGAGTAGTATTGAGAGGTTAATTGTTTGTCCTTGTAAGTTCACTGTGCATTAACTAATGTTAACAAATACAATTTTTGTTTTTAAATATGTATTATTGAATGTTGAAATTAACATCAACTGAGATTAATAAATGAAGTTAAGGTATTTTAAAAGACGTCTCTTATGGCCACCTAGGCTGCATTTATTTGATTAAAAAAACTAATATTGTGAAATTTTTAGCAACTATTACTACAGTCTTCAGTGTCACATGATCCTTCAGAAATCATTCTGATATGCTGATTTGCTGCTCAAGTAACATTTCTTAAAAGCAGTGTTGAATTGTTTTTTGTGGAAACCATAAAAAGAACAGAATTTATTTGAAATAGACATCTTTTGTAACATTATTAATGTCTTTTCTGTTACTTTACAGTATTTAATATATCTTTCACAAAAAAGAACCCAAAACTTTTGAATGGTAGTATATATATAGTATAAATTGCTTTCCCTAAAAAAGCGTCTTCTTGTTTCATAAGCCTTTAAAATATGCATGAGATGCTAATAAAACATTTAATTATGTTTTTGGCACCACAAATTTTAAGTCAAATAACATATTAATAATATAAAATAACATTAAAATAAATAAAACATGAATAAAAATAACATTTGTATATATATTTCAATAAAATGCCCTTTATTGCCAACCACCAGCTTTGTTTATATCATGGTCTTAACTTGATTTTCAATTCAACACCAACCTGAAGCAAATTGAGAGCTGAGGCTTCACCTCATTAGTTGTGTTTATCAAACACTTCTTCATGCTAACATTAATCTGATGTAAACACACACTCATTAGGGCCTCACTCATTCCACGGCATGATGCATTTAGGACTTTAAGAAACTTTCCGGACCTAAAATTAGAGCTAATTGGTCAACAAAGGACATTTGCTATTTATTCAAAGAGTATTTCTTCATACTGAAATATTAAGCCATCATAACCCCGGTCATCATCACTCCTGTCAGTTGTGAGATATGACTTAACATACGCACCTCTGTGCGCTTCCATCATTCAATTCCCATAAGGGAAGTCCAACAGCTCATCTCTCTCAGTCGAGCTCTGGCCCTGATAAACTGAACTAGGAAAACAATCTACCATAGCAATGACCGAGCAGCCAGTAGGTGTTTTGTCCTTGATTGTGTTTCCAATGCAAGTGCAAGTATACTCAGGGGATATACATGTCTTGAAACATAAATAATGAGACGATTAGCTAGGGCCTGACGCTACTAGCCTGATATCTCTCTCCCTCTCCTTCTGTCGATCTCTCTCTCTCACTCCCACCCACCTTCTCTCGTTCTCTTCTATAGGGTGAATTAGGGTATTCTGAGAAACCCAGTCTCTGTTGTCTACATTTCCCTGCTTATAAGCAAGTCTATGTTAGTTTTAGCATATTCTAGCTGGGCTGTCATGTGATACTGCCCTACTTGCTGGAATGAAATTTTGGGCGTGGCAATGGAAGTAAATTATAAAGGTCTGCTATAAAACTGCTAACAATGCTCTAGATTACCATAATTCACCCAAAGTTGATCTAGATTGTAGGCTGAATTGATTACTATTGGAACTACTTCCCTTGGTGATGCAAAAATAACTGGCCATATTGGGCCTCATTCATGAAACTTTTGTAAATATATAAGTAAATGCTGACTAATTTGCATGTAAAACAGACCATCCTGTAAACTCTCCTCTGGGTTCACAAATGCTTCGTTAACATCAGATTTGATAGTTAAATGTGTGTATGTTAATGAAATCCAATCGTTCTTAAATCGGGCAGGCTTATTCACAGTTAGTTATAATTCATAGGTGGGAATTATGCTATGTAAATTACGTGTCCAGGAATGTTGTGAAATTTCAGTATATTGCATAAATACTAAGGAGACTAAATGACCATATGCCTAACAATAATTATTCAATTAATGTATATCTGGCAAAGCATTTTTAAACACCTAAAAAAAAAAAAAAAAAAAAGCCAAACGTTCTTCTGCAAACAGCCAGCTAGTGGCATTTGAGAGCGCTTTGGAGGCGCACATTTTTTAAGCTGAGACGCTTTGGTTGCTATGATGATACTGAATATGCCAGTGTAACACAGTTCGTAAAAACGGGAAGAAGGAGGCGGGAACCGGCGAACATTCGACGTAATTTTTAATAATAAAATAAACAAACAATAAACCGAAAGTAAAATGGCGGCAGTTCCTCACGGAGACTGCCGCCCACACAAACATAATAAAACAACATAAAGTCCAGGCCTGGTCCTCTCTCGTCCTTCACTGTTGTCGCTTCTCTTTTATGCTTCCAGAGCTCCACCGTGAGAGATACGAGACCGGTGCGCCGAGCAGCTGAAGCTCATTATCTCTCGCGTCACCGGCCTCGTGCCATTCCCTCACGGCTCTTGCCTGCTCTGCTCGTCACAGCCAGGCAGTAACGTGTTACTTAGTATCTCACTTTGAAGAATATTACTGAAAATAAAAATACAGTAACCAGCAATATTAACTTCTCCATTGTTGTTCAGTTGTTGTAGTAAGCTATTTGTCCCGCCCCTCCTCCATTGTGATTGGAGGGCTGGGTAAACGTGGCAGTGATGAGTGCTGCAGTTCACCCATAGTTGAACAGTTTTCAACTCTCAGCCAAAAAAAAAAAGAAAAAAAAGACAGGGAAATTGAACTACAGTATTACCGATATTATGGTACATAATCATAATGGCACATCAAAATGCAGTTTTTGCCTAGAAGAACAGAGAATGTTCGAATGTTTTATGGATCATTTACACGTGGTAGGGAGCAGGTGTAAATTTGTACCAACTAACATTGTGAAAATTTATCTCAGAACGGCTTTACGAATGATTTACGCAAAAATTCATTCTGTTCGTGTTTCATGAATGAGGCCCATTGCATCTAAAATGTGAGTCATTCGAAATTTATTCGTTTTATATAAAAGCAATATCACATTTATAGTCATGCTTTTGGAATTAAATTAAATTCTCCTTTACACTCTTAAAAATAAAGGATGAAGTTTTTTACAGTGATGCCATAGAAGAATAATTTTTGGTTACCCAGAGAACCTTTCAGTGAACAGTTCTTAAAAGAACCAGTTTTTCTTAGAGTGAAGAACATTTGAATAATCTAAAGAAAATAGAAAGTGTCCATGGATGTGAAAGGTTCTGGCACTGGTTTATTGGCACTGATGTGAAACCATAAGTGCCAATTAAGCACTGTTATTTTTAAGAACTTACTTGATAACATATAACTGGTGAGAAAAAAATGTATATGATTAGGGCAAAATAACTCCAACAGTATAGAGGAGGTGTGCAATGCAACCATTTCATTCCACAAATGGGAAAAAAAAAAAAAAAAACTTGTCAAGTATGCCATACCGAAAGCCCTTCATGTGTTTAATTTGAAATTCCACACTGGTGAACATCACAGTCTTTGCTCCAGTTTAATTTTCAGGACAACACCGAGATATTCATTTGATAAGAGTGGTGGTTCAAAGAATTTCTACAGAACCCAGCTGTCATTAATGTCCTGTACACAACACACACACACACACACACGACTGCATTAAGTTAAATGTCCCTCTAAAATAGCACAATGCAGAACTACTAATTGAGCAATCAATGATCTGAGGCTTTTATGGAGAATGTTCAGACATTATTGTCGTTAGGCTAAACATTTTCCGTCTAAAGCTATTTAAACGCTGAAGATTCCAGAGGCTAATAGACCTCTAATGCTTCAGGCATTAATAACACTTATGACTTGTCCATGTTTAAGAAAGTATGATAATTCAATTATATTTATTCCCCTTAAACCCTTTCAAAAGCTTTCTTAATTGGAAATCTTGATTTATTTAACATCGTCCTCATTCTAAGCTTTACCCTTTGCTGGAAAAAGCAGCAGTCTGGGGATGTGCTATATGTTTTTAATTTTAAGATTTTTACAAATCTTCCTTTAAATTAAGATTAATAAAATTAATCTTACAAAAGAAATGTTAAGACCTAACCTTATAGATTTTACAAGTCCCTTGATTAGCTTTAACAAAAATGATCTTCTTTTGTTTACAGTCCAGACACAGGCTTGTATTCTAAAGTAATGAGAAACTAATTCAGCAAAAGGTGATAAAGTGTTGCACCACCATAAACACAATCACATAAAGGCAGATGTTTTATGGGGTTTCTTACAACTCAGCTCTCCTATGGATGTATAATTTAAGATATTTGATTTAAATACCAATGTATGTTTTGTGTGTGTGCGGGGGTGTGTGTGTGTGTGTGTGTGTGTGTATACGAATAAGATGTATTTTAAATCCTAATACTTTTAATTCCAGTGAAAGTACACATGTCCTGTCTAATACTAAAATGAAAAACATCACAGACTCTGTCGACTTTAAGTTCCGTTCCAGAGTGCAGGAAAACTTCAGCAAGACAGTGTTTGCGTGGGAGAATTACTGCTTATCCTCATTGTTGCTCACACAGCTCTGGCTAAGCCGACAATTGCTGTCACCTTGTGCTCGGGGAGCTTCGCTATTAGCATCTCCGGGAGGAACAAGCGAGCACGTATGTGCTCCGGCAACCTTTTCCACTGCCATCGGCTTGTCCGCCTCACCCACCCTTCCTCTCGTGCAGAACCCTCCCATCATACACTTGTCAGGAAGCATATGTCTGGTGTTTTATGAGATCCCTTTCATACATCTGACAGGATGGATAGACACTACTAAGTCTTAACTGTACCCTTGGGCTCTGTTCAACCTTTGGCGGAAGGTAAATGGGGAGAATGAGAATATAACATCTGACACAAATTTACCTCCAATCTATGTCACCGGAGTTATGAATTCGTAACAACCTAGGTGTGTTTTCGGTGTGTGTTGACAGATTTTACACCAGCTCAAGTTTTGCAGTTTTATTTACAACAATCGTATAGGCCTAATGAACATGGTTGTGAGTCAAATATAAAAGCAGCACTGAACTGTAAATAAGATTTTTCGAAGATTTTTATAAATAAAACAAACATTATTGGATTACGTTTTACAAGAAAATACTATTTCAGTCTTGTTGTGTTTAATTTAGTGTTACTTACCATTTCCTTCTAATTTTTTGTGAAATCCACTAGCAATTTCTGAGTGAAAATTGTTTCTTTTTTTCACACACTTCATTTGTTTTCAAAAAAAAGATGACAGAAAGTCTGGCATATGCACACACCCAATTTGGCTTATAAACTGTTCCAATGTTACGCATCATTTTCTTTCCTCAAATGTCTCATACAAGGCAAAGAGTGTTAAGAGGCCAAGGAAGCAGAATTGATTCTCTCTCAACTCAGATCTGTAGAAGATGCAAACTTGTCCCTCTCTGCACCGCCAGTGTGAGAGCAAGGTACTTAAAAGTCATTCAGGCACAAGGGATGTTGGGATAGGGGCCCTGCCTAGCATGCGAAGTAAAATTATGTACCTAGAAACGCACTCTCTCTCTTTCTCTCTCTCACACACACACACACACACACACACAAGCTGCCGGTTTCCACCAGCAGGGGGAGATCTGACATTGAGAAAGTACAACTGTACTTTTGTTGACTCCTATAGTCTGTCTCTAGCAAAAAATAAAGCCAGTGGAGCATTCAGAGATACACACGTATGTTGAGGAGAGAGCGTCTGACTAACCCCAATGTTGCCATCTCCATCTGCGCCTGGCAGCGTGGTCCAACAGCCCTGCCAAACGAGCGTGTCAGTCAGGTTCAGTTCAGCCAACTCTTTTCCCGCTTTTCTCTCCTCCCCTTTTGGGCTGTTTATCACTTCATCTAATCCTCAGCTCTAACTCAGCACAACTTCTCTCAACACCTCACCTCACATCAGTTCAAACTAATAATCTGGCATTAAAAGTTTCGAACTACACTTTAAACTTGAAAACAGCCACCACATTCCTTAATGAAAACTCTTAGAGTAACTCATGTGCGCAGAATGTTTACCCAATGTATCAGAAATAATATATATATATATATATATATATATATATATATATATATAAATATAAAGCTCTCTTTCTCTCTCTCTCTCTCTCTATATATATATATATATATATATATATGTATACATAGAGCTTTATTTACACAGTCTCATTTCATTTATATTGCATAAATGTATCTACAACACCGTTTCAGTCTCATTTATATTGCATAGCTGAATCTACAACAACGTTTTCCACTTGTCCAGCCATGTAGCACTTATCATGTGGAAGGTTCTTTTCTATTCTGTTCCACGTGAAAGTTTGCACACCAGTAAGCAAAATGAGCCAGCCTCCATTATGTTTCGTTAACTTTTTGTTAAACGGTAATATGTGAACAAACGAAAAAGCGCAATATATTTGGCATATCAATAACAGCTTAAACACATTCTACACATCACTGGCAATAAATAAAAGAAGTAATTATCCAACTCACCTGTAAATCTTGTATTTGGTTGTGAAGCCCTGTTGATAACGCTCCACAAATTCTGCAAATTCCTGTGAGTGATGAAAAGGCCCTTTATCTGAAAGGAGCCACCCAAATGGACCAGCGGCATCATGGGAGGCTGCCACAGGGGCTAGAACCCAGCAGTGAAGGCTTAGTACAACACACACCCATAGACTCATCAGATACGCCAGTCTAAAATCAGTACACTGGCAGCTCATGCTTCACCCTGCGACTCGACATTCTCTCCGAACTTTCCTTGCCTTCTGCAACAACAAAGACAATACAGTGAATTCAAGTATAACTGTTTCCTCACATCTATTTTTTTCAAACACAGCTGTGAAGACGGTTACTCCTGGATCTTCAGTCTGGGCTTCCTAAAGTCTAAGAGGTGTATGGAGATGATATAAACATTTCTAACTATTAACTCATTTTAACTTTCTTAATATTGTTATTTCATGCAATATGGTTATTATTTTTAATAAAAGCCTTTATAATGTGCTACCAATAGCTTCTTATAGATGGGGGTCCCTGGGTTGTCTGAGAAACTAGCTGGGGGGTCCCTGGGTCTTTTAAGATTGAAAACCCCTGACTTATAAAAATAGAATTAATTATGTTATTCAAATATAATTTCATACACAGGCATATACAATATATATATATATATATATATATATATATATATATATATATATATATATATATTTATAGTCATTTTTTCTGCCATTTTCCATCCAAACTAGGTTTTAGAAACATTCTTCTCATTAATAAAATTAACTCGCATTCATTTCTCTATTGAAAGAGGATTATGTAGATAGTGTGCTTTTAATGAGTATTTTCAATTACTGTTTTACAAATATTATTTTAAATCTAATTATACTTAATTCAATTATAGTTATAGCAAGTTTACCTTGTCCAGTTGTCCGATGTTTCAACCACTGAAGTCACCAACCGCTACAGTTTTTCGATTAAAGGCAAATGACTGTAAACGCAAAGCATAGGGAAATTGTTGAGGGTGACCTTTAAAGATTTGGCTCAGTTCAACTTGTTTTAAACACCATCGCGATGCGAGAAGAGCCCTGGAAACCCGGCATCCAACTCTCTGTTTCCACTATCGTGTATATTTCCAACGTCTTGTGCCGTATAATCCCGGTGAACAGAAGAGAAAAACTATCGCGAGGAGAAGCGGTCGCTCTGTCTTCACTCTTCTCTCTCCAAGTAGACAGGTCTCTTATGAATTGGAAGTTACGCTGAAGCAATCCCATAACCATTAACGACTGACGCGATTAAAGTCTACTGTTTCCCCTCGATATATGAACTTAACCCGGTGCCCAATAAGCACTCTATAAATGAAGACTCCAGAGGTCCACTCTGTGCAACTGCGCGTATGTCGGATGCTCAAACTCGACGGTTCCCATACACACCATGAAAATATCCAATTTATTTCAGAGACAAGCCTCCTCCACTCCTCATTGGCTGTTCGCGAGCAAGAGGGGCGGGGTTAGGCTGCTGAGAGAATGCACTTTGTCAGGGTGAGTTTGAACATTATATGCTTGTTATGAAAATACCATTATACTTATTTATGAATGGCATATTTATGATTCAAATAGTAGCGTACTCGCGCTGCAAGATCTACTGCTTATTATTCATTCCAGTCGTTATCAGGCTCACATCCATAACCGTCGTAAAGCAGAAAATGGCTGAAATTGAGATGTTTTGGGTTTTCTGTTACAACAACACAGTATAACTTCTGAGCTCTGTAACTTTTTGCAAATATATATCTCTGTAAACTGTCACAGTCAACTTTATAAGGGAATAACTTGATAAGAGGATGAAAAAAATGAAGACGAACCTGAAATATTTCCTAACAAATTGCCAGTTGGCACACTACAGGAGTATGGGGAAAAATGGACACTGGAATTTACTAACCAATGCAGTTGTAATATTGCAACAAAATTAACTAACATGATTTACATAAAAATCATGGGTTTAATTAAGTAGGCCTATAGAATATATTACCATGATGATGGCTTGTCATTATATGCACAAATCAACATTTCTAACATAAATAATTGCACCGTAAGTCTTTTCAAAACAACATACCTTGCTTAATTAGATCAATTAAAATTGAAATTCTATTCAGACCTGTAGCAGATGCAAACTTGAGTAAGTATGCTATATTAGTGTCCCATGATTATGTTCGTAATAAGCGTACGTTTACCATTAAAACAGATTATCAAAGGAGTTCACTGGACTGACAATGCTAACATCTGTTTTAAACACAAGAATGAGCAGAAACAGTCTGACATTGGCTTCCAATTGATTCGCAGTGATCGACCGTGAGAGGAAATGAGCAATCTTGGGAGGAAAGGAAGGAGAAGAAATCAAAGACAAAATCAAATCAAGTCCTCACAGTGAGAGAGTGAGAGAAATATCAGCACCGTTTTTGCCGAGATATTTTCAGATGATGCGGATAGTGAAAAGACATCCACAGGACCAACAGCAGATCAGTGGATTGTGCAGAAAACAGCTGTTTGACAAAGCTGAGACAGCACTCTTTAAAACCAGTCGACTGCTGTAGGCGGAGTTGAGATCTAGATCGTGGTAGTGTTTGAGGCGACAAAGCAGGGACATTTATCAATGCATAGACAGGAAGTCATTACAACAGGTAAATATTCACTTAAAATGCAGCCTTGATGGAGCCAGTGATGTGTTGTCTTGTTGAAGAGTAATCAACGAAGCAAAGTAAAGATAATGTTTTAATTAGCCTCCATCTTGACAGCTGAGGCAGGGTATTTTTGCATATCTCGTTGGATGCATTATGCTTATTCGCTTTTTTCCTCATTTCTCTCTCTCCCTCACTCTGCCTCACAATGGCTCCTGTAAATAGGTTAGACTGTGAAAACATGAGAATCTTTGGAAAATGTAATTGCAGGCAAGAGAAATTCACTCCTGCAAACAGTTCGACACTTGCTTACATAATTAGCTTGAAGATGCCCATTACATATTAACTAACTAAGTGCAACCAGGTAAAAGTGATGTTTATCAATGTAGCATGTTGGCACCAAGAGGTTTCACAGGCTATTAATTGTCATAAGAAGTGTGTGAAGCTTTAGTGTCAGCCGCTGCATGTGTCAGACTCTCTTCTGGCTGTATGAATCACCCGAATAGTGATGAGGCCAAGCCAGTGTCATGCTCTCCTTCTCTAATGACTCTGACATATGAGCTTTGTTTCACAGTAACAAGCGCCATTGCTACAGCTAGAAATGTCTAATGATGATGTCTGAAAAAAACATTAACCCTCCCTTCTCAATGCCACGTGGTCAATGTGCTGGCCCATAAATCAATCCCCAGCGTTGCGAGTTTGTAAGTGGTTTTGTTTAACAGCTAGCTTGCAAACATCACAATCCTATAAAGATAAAATGGGTTTATAAATGTCTGTATGCCTCCAAAAGGCCTGAAAATCACAAAGTCTTAATTCTGTTAGCTCAAATACAGTACAAATAAAGGTTACACACAATAAAAGCCGTAGTTATTATTCTAATATTTTCGTATTCATTCTGTTCTTCACGTTAAATCTCTTTATTTTGTATTTTTTTACATTAAAAGCATGAAATTATCACTGCATAAATTATTTTATATTTTAATATTGTAATGCTAAATAACACCTTTCCATTAAATTCCCATAAATAAGCATCCAATCATGGTACACAGTAAAAAATAATTTTCATGATTTGTTATCATAACATTTTGTTAAATCAACTTAGATAATGTAGTTCAGATAACATAATATTTTCAGTTCTGTTCCAATCACCTTCATTCAATTTCAATGAACTCAAAATTTTCAAGGCAACCACACTAATAAACAATATTTATGGTGAAGTAAATAACACCAAAAATCAAATGTAATTTCTACATAAAAAAGTTAGTTCAGGCAAGAATTAAAAAAAAAACTAAATAAATTGGTAGCACTTTATTTTGCAGTCCTGTCTCCATCTACATACTATGTACTTATTATCATAATTGCAATAACTGGGTAATAACTAGGTACTAACCCTGAGCCTACACCTTTCCTTAACCCATGTAGTTACCTTATTTTATCCAGTACTTTCTTAGGTAAGTACACTGTAAGTACATGAAAGTGCACGTACTGTAAAATAAAGTGCAACCAAAACTATTGTGTTCCCATCATGGACTAGTCCTTGAATAATGAATGAGGTTGATATTTTGCTGTTTTCCAGCTGTATTTACACTGTTTTATCATTGCTTTTGTGGTTAGGTTTAGAAACTTGCCATTTTGTGACATTTGAAGTTCATTTTTTTCCGCAAAATGACACATTCACACTCAGAAACAATCAATCGAATGTTACCGTCATTGTGTATTGTGTACCAAGTATTGAGGTCTCTGTGTTCACATGCCCTGTTACTTCTAACATGTAGATATGGTGTCTACACCATATCTACTGTATTATTTACTTAGATGTTACTAAGTAAAGCATTCACTTATTAAAAAGTGGTTTAATTCAGTGCTATATTGTTTGAGTAAAATGAATTGCAAAGGAAGCTTCAGCTAAATAGAAATTACTCAACCTTTTTCAAGCCTAGTTAAAATTCTCTACATAACTTAGTTAAGTAGATTTTACTTAAATGCATATGTGAAACTACTACAAAATATGCATGTAAAAACATGCAAAAGAAAAATTAAGTAAATTCTACTTATTGTCTACTTACTTTTTAAGTTAAATCAACATTTTTTTTACAGTGTAGATGTGTTATCAGTTTCATAACATTCCATGCAAAGAAAAAAATAATATCATGTATCAATGTATCATGTTTGTCCCAATCTGCCCTCTTAGTGTGAGATGATACAGTATCTGACATACTGTATGTTGAAAAAGAGCTGAATTGAAAGCAATATTATTAAAGAAAAAAAAATCTAAAGAATTCAAATATAACAAGTCAACCTATTGTTGGAAAATAAATAAATATATCAAATAAAAAAGATGGATGATAAAAGAATAAAAAGGAGAGTACTGTTATTCCAGACCTCAGGTCATTTGCTAATGGATTTTTTTTTTTTAATAAACCACTAAAGAGATGCATTATTTGTGTGATGTTCTGCCCTCAAAATAGATCCATCTTGATATTAGATTCTGTCATGGTTGAGAGGCAACACAATTTTCCCTTCTTACTTGCGGCGTGACTTTTTGCTTGAATAAGGTGGACTAAAAAGGACTTCTGGTGGCATTTGTCTGGGGAATGAACAGATTGTACAGGTCATTGATAGAAAATGGCATATTGCAGCACAATGAATTGTAGTAGTTGCTTGATGAATGGCACAGTCCAGAGGGTGAGCCTGGTGGACATCAGTCTGAAAATATCAAATAGCTCAGGAGTTTCAGTTTTATTTTATCCTTATGTACGGTCATATAATAGTTTCATTACTAGCATGACAATAAAAAGAAATTGAGATATGTATGGCTGGGTATACAGTTTTCAACTGTTGGGTCAGAGTTTCGTGCAACAAGGGAAAAAAAATTAAAAACTAAACTAAAACTAATAAAGTGCTTAGAAACCTTTCAAAGGGAGGAGAAAGTGCTGCCCATCATGTATTGTTGTCATCAAAGGTTGTACGTTTAATCAATTTCAACAGTATTTTGGTCCATAATCATCTGTTACTTCCAGATTCCAGAATGTCACACAGTTCATCTGCGCTCGCATCCTCAAAACAATGAATAAAACTACACAATGTAAATAAAATATGACTCAGGCTACAATTAATTTGGGTTCACTTGCTGTGAGGATAGCCTTTTAAACCAGTTGAGAACCATTGCACTAGAACAAGTGGCATTTTCATGAGCAAATTTCAGTGAAATGTGATATAAGCGCTGAAGTAACGACCTTCCTTCATTTATTTGTATATTTATTTAGTGCAAATATACATTTTAATAAGATAACTAAACAATACTGACATCTAATGCATGACTAATGTGACATAATTATCGCTTTTCCAGCTTAAATAGCTGATAAAATGTTTCTCTTGGAATAAAGATCAAAATAATAACACCATAATCTTCTCAAACAAACGTTAAATCTTGCCAAATGAGAGGCTCAGTTATTAAAGGACCATTTAATAAAGATCTCAGTTTGAACATCATCTTTCTTTGCCATCTGTCTTTAAGTAATCTCTGTCAATGAAAAGGCTGGCAGCATTCTCAGTTTGGCTCACTATACTTTGCCATGCAGCCAAAAAAAATTGAAAAACAACCGAGTTCTTAGCAGACTAGCACTACGCATATTGTGACTAGAAAACAAACAATACTGCACGAGTGATCCGATAGTACTCTTCGCAGTCCGTTTTATTACAATACAGTTCGGAACACAAAATGCTTCATCATTCATCACATGATGGGGTTGGAAGTTTAGTAGAGGAATATTCTGGGTTCAGTAAATTAAGCTCAATCACTAGTATTTATGGATTAATATAAAACAAAGTTAATTACCACTTGTGCAAAAATCTGAGCTACAGTGAGGCACTTGCAATGGAAGTAAATGGGGCCAATTTGTAAATGGTAAAATAGAGTTTCAATACGACAGCCACAAGATGTAAACTATAATGTTAGCATGATTTTAGTACAAAAAGAAATTGCTAGACATTTTCTGTGTAGAGTTATATCCAATTTTACAACTTGATAATACAATACCATAAACTCTTAAAACAACTGTAAAATATGTAATTAAAACATTGAAAAATAAACATTTTAACAAAGAAAATAAATAAATAATGCAAATGTAAATTATAAGCTTTACATTTTTGCATTTGAATTCTTCAATAATTTAATTCCATTGTAAGTGTCTCTCCGTAACTGTAACAAGGGATGAGTCGAAATTATCTCTTGTGGTAATCGACATTATACTACAAATTTTCATGGGTTACCGTGTAGCTAAATTGAAGGATGAGATGTGTGACGCAGAATGAACAAATAATCAAATTTGTAATGAATGTTAACGAGAGACAATGAACTTAAGGGCTTAAATACACTGAGGAAAATCATCAATGGAACATTGAACAGGTGTGAAATTAATTTGAAACCATGACAATGAATGAATGACTGTAGGGCTGTGTTCGAAATCGCCCCCATTCACTATTCCTTACATTACTCCAATAATATATTCCACTTGAAGCAGTGAATGATAACGAGTGATTGTATTTGTACACTGACTGGGTCGGAAGGGCTGCCGCTTGAGAATAGCTTAATAATCATTTGAAACTGGGCAAACAGCTCTAATAGTAATGAAAATAGTCATGAAAACTAGCATGTATAAGCGAAAAGAAATTTATACCTGTATCATATTACACTGTACCCACATTGGACCAGTGGTTTGGAAAATGGATGGATGGATGATTCAGCTGTGGGCTTGTGAGATGTGGGAATTCATTCGGCACGACCATCACAGTGCATTATAGGTATTCTCTAGCTGTTGAGCGTGCATCAGTTGTACACTCGTTATTGTGATGCATTATGGGATTGAATGAGTGCACTCAATAACATCCACTATAGTTTAGGACATTACTACAAATGGCTGTCCCCTCAAATAGTGCTTTATTTAAGAGTAAAGGGGGCGATTTTGGACTCAACCTAGACCTCAGGCGAAAGGTGACAATAAACTAATGCTGCATTCACGCCATGTTGTGATTACCATAAATACAGCTCTGTATGCTTTTGAATTGCTCTCGCTGTACTTTGAAGTCATACACCGATTGGTCGGCACAGCGCCGCTTCAAGTCAAATGTAACTTAATAATAATAATTTGTTACATTTATATAGTGCTTTACATATAGAAGGGGGGAATCTCCTCAACCACCACCAATCTGCAGTGTTTAGGTGGTACACATGGCCACATGGTACAAGCTGTAGCTCTCAGAAAATTACAAGTTTACATGTTGTGATTACAAGTTCTACAAGTATGTGAAGGCTTTTTACAGTTCAGAATCATCACGGTAATTACTACATGGCATCTACGCACCTCTCGACAGAAAACTAAACAAGACAGAACCTTAACATGACCGTGACACAATTGCTGTCAATTGAGCTTGATTTGTTCTGAACCCAGAATATTCCTTTAATTCAAAGACTGGACATTATGTAAACTACAGTGATTTCAATCTAATTTAGTAGCAAGTGCTCATCTTGCATGCAGTACAATTTAACAACTTGCCGTCATCAATATTCTGATTTATTAAAAGAGGAAATTACTACTAATTAATCTGTGAGGAGAAGCAAATTATCCAGCATTTATCAATGCACTATGTCACTTTTGTTTTTGAAGAAGCAATTTCAAATGTGTACAACAGTCTCAGGGCTGTTTGTACTCTTGAAGTTTGGTTAACTCAACCTTAATCGAATGGGGCTGATCTCACTTATTTCCTGAGATATCAGAGTAATTGAATGGCAGTTAGGAGAGCAGTGGGGATTCGATTCACTCTAGGGGAATAGCCAAGGCAGAGTCAACAAGGAAGTGTTCAAATGACCTACTGAAACAGGGCCAAGGTCTCGCTGCTGTCCATGAAACTGTTTGTGTACTTATTTCTTGCTTCAGTTCCTCTCAAAGTTGTTTGAGATATTTGGTATTTTCCATAACAGATATTGCTGAATAAAACAATCGGCTTGGTAAACATTATCAGTTCAATAACAGTAATTTAACTAGGAATAGTGTCTGTGGCAGCATCAAGGACAGAAGTCAAGGCTGCTGATTTAAATTAAGCTTTTATCTAATGTGCCCATCACCTTTGGCAAAAGGAGAAGTCTTATAGGACATACTTCATTCACTGAATGATGGCGCAGTAAATTAACCAAATCCCACTGCTGAAGTGTCAGGTAATGATTTCCCTAATTACTCTTTAATTCAATTTCAGAATATATTGACACCCTTCAGTGCCTTTTGCATCTCTTTTCCCCCCTCTATTTCTTGCGCTCTATCTCTCTCTTTCACGCACACACAAACATACAACTACCATTCTTTCTCTGGAGAGACACTAGACTACTTTCTTGCATGACTTGTGACTGTTATAACTCTTTATTTCATTTATGGTTCATGACCTCTTGCCAGCTTTGCTGCAGTGCAACAATATCTTTATTGCAACAAATTTTAAAAAGCCAGCAATAGAAAGAACAGAAATCTTTCTACCCTGTGCACTACGTGTTTTTGTACAAATGTGTGTGCATATGTGAGTGAGTGGTCATCAGGGTTGGGCAAAATTCAGAATTTAAGAATTGGCTCCCATTCACAGGGTTAAAAATTCAATTGAATTGGCTACACCCGCACAGACCGGATTAAAAAGAGAGGAAGAGAAAAATAGTGAATTGCATTTCAACATAGTCACACAAAAGAGGAATTTAATTTCAGATTCATTATTTAGTTGCAATTCCATTCATTTTGACTAATTATTTTGGCTATTATTCATTCACCAATATGCAAAAAAATGTTTAGGCAGAACTATTTAGGCATATTTTTAAATGAGAAATAAAAGTACTCTATTAAAAGTTCAAGTTTTAAGTGTACAATGCAGGACCAAAATAGCTTTCAAATTATTAAAAAAAGTAAAAATATACATACATTTGAATATCTTGATTAGGTATTATTCATTATACGTCTCTCTGGCATACGGAACTGAAACATTTTCTAATACTGACCATTGCCCAAACCTGAATAGCTGCTCATCCAGGTAAATGAAACCGGTGGCACTTTCTTGTCTGTCATACCACTGTAGATTCTCTCCCGTCTTGCTAATGCAATTCCCAGTCTATAACTGTTCACTTTAAGGGGTATATTTTTAACCACTGCTGTATTTAAGCTGTCTTTTTGGTGTTTAATGTTTATTATAGTAAATTGTGTATTTCCATACAGTATTTTGCTTTTAGGTAAAATATCAGGGTGTCTGTTTACACCAAGTGAAATAGCCTGCCTTGTTTGCAGAGGCTATTTACACTAACTCCGCCCACCACGACCTGATTGAGCCAGACCAAATTCCAAAAGAAATTCTACTAGACTGGCGCATTGGCTTGGAGAATAAGGTGGTTTCCGAACTCATTCTTATGCCTTTTCCCATCGCATATCAGCTCGGAGAAGCATTTATTTTAAAGGAAAATTAAGAAAATATTCAAAAAGTGGAAATAAATTTTATTTATTTGTGGGAATAAAGTGTTTAACCTGTATGGTTAAGAGTATGAGAAGGGAGGGCTTTAGGGATAGAGTATAGGAACAAGTGTTATAACTCACAGAGGTCCAAATAGTATCAGATGCCATTTTCACTAAATAGTTGTTAGATGCTATTTATACTTATACTTAGTGCAAATAGTTGCAATTTAATATTTATACTTAGTGGCATGAAAATACTCCTATTTTCACTTCTATCACTATTTGCACTAATTTGCAAATATTAGTGCAAATAGCTGCTTCCATAAAATATGGAGGCCTGACCTTGGTGAGCGCAACAGAGCGCCAGTGACCCAAAGTGGAAGCAGGGATCCAGAGGGCAGAGGTTGAGCTGGAGTGTCTGAGGGCAGAGGCGGAGCCTGAGGGAGGGCAGAACTAGCCACAGCTGAAGCAGTGGAGGGCTGGAGGGCAGCGAACAGCCCGCAAGTCAGCGAAGGTGGTGCGATGTCCAGCCCAGACAGAGCCGACATACCGAGGGAGTCAGGCAAGGCCAAATGCCGGATGGCCTCTGTTGACATTGAGGGTGGAAGGAGCGTAAGGGTAGGAGTCAGGGCGTCGGGTCGTGGTGGAGTGAAACTCACACAGAGGTCAGAGGCGGAGCAACGGGCTCCCCACACCCAGGAGGAGATGACTCCCACCAGTCACTGAGAGGAGGCTGAGGTGGAACTGAGGGGTTGATGGGAGGCAGCAATGGCATGGAAGCAGAAATGGAAGGGCAAAAGAAAACCAATAAAAAATTATAACTTAATCTCAATAGCTTCATGGAGAGGTGGTGGGAGAGGGAGGTTGGATGAGATCAGAGAGTTTGGAACAATGTAATATGTAACCATACCCTCGAATTCCTCGAGTACTCCCTTGGAGATGGATGATGCAGCCGGCTCGCACACTTGGTCAGACACAGGTTGCTCACGCTCCGTGGTGATGTTCAGCTTGGTCAGTCCCATTGGTACTGGCTCAAACATCGCAGTGGAGTCCCTCACATTGCCTGCAGTGTGCTCTTGCTACCAGTCCTCGCAGTCTGGATAGTTGTGGATGTACAATGGGTTATGAGTGGGGTCGACGGGTCCGATGGTGACAGCGGGCGGTGATCCACATGATGCCAACACCCACTCAACGAAATCCTCAAAGCTCCCCCGAGATCAGGGGGGATCTCACAATGATATTAATGTAATCTACATCTACACCTACCTCAACCCTAAACCTACCCTTACAACACTACAAATACAGTGTTGGTAGCAGAGGCAGTCATCCAGGAATTGTCTGATAGATTAGCAAGAAAGATGTAGTCCTCTAAATGTCTTTTGAGGGAGTGATTTCCCTGTTTAGGCACACTACCAAAAAAACATTATTGTCCATGGTGAAAAAACGGAAAAAGGCCAACAACCAAAAAACACAAAACATACAAAATTTAAAGCACCACATTAATCACTTTTGGGTCGGGTCTTCTGTCACTGGGTTTGTGTTGTTAGAAGATACGAACACGATGATGAAGATACAAGGCAGTCTTTATTAAATCCACAGGCAGATAAATCCAAACGGAGAGAACGTCTTCCAACCCATGTTAACACTGACGAGACTCGACAACCACATACAAACTGAACTCAACTTAAATAGTGGAGATAACAAGACACACATAGCTGAACATAGCGAATAACTATGAAAACAAACAAGGAGCGACAAACAGCGCAAAACACAGAGTCCATGCGGTGTGACAAGTATGTACATACAATATATAAATATAAAAGTTTCAGTTATACAGCTTAGGTTTTATGAATGTAACATCTGCCTTTGTGTGCTTCAAATTTAATTGTATTCAACTCAATTAAGTTTTAAATTTAACTGATAAAGGAAAAGTGCAAACAAACGGCATTTACAGCAGTTATTGGAATGTCTTTGAATTTCATTCCATAGTTCTACTTTTTTAAAATGAATAAATGTGAATTATAATGCACCTTGTCTGCTAACTCAATTCAAATTCAGGAAAAGCATTCTCAATTTTATTCTTCATGGCACACAATGCTGATGATACCTTCCCCTGATTAGGAACAAATGTCCCTGCAAGGAACACCACACAACGGGAGAAGTTGCAGTTAGCCGCGGGGTACATTAGCATGGAAGTGAGACAGAGAGAGAGAAGTCATTGTTAGGATAGCACACAATATGTTTTCTTCACCTAAACTATTGTGGAGGAAATTAGCATAATGCTGGCCTGGCGAGGATTTTTCTAAAAAAGGGGGGCAAGGCACTGCAGTGAGAAGGAACAGAGGAACAGATCAGGACTTAGAGCTGGAACAGGTGCAAATGCACAGCACAAAGAAGGCAAACAGAGGAGTCAGTGTTCAGCTCTGTCAGAGGAGTGAAATATTTAAGGGATTTGGAAACAGTGAGCGTTCTTAGGCCCCGCCAGCCATCACTGTAGACTGCTGTGCTTGGGCAGAAAAAAAGAGCTACTGAGGGAATGGCAAAGTCTGTGTGATTCTGTGTCCCTCCTAGACCCAAGCGCCCCTAAAACCAACACATATGATTGAACTTTCGTGCTTTTGCAAGTAAGCTGTTATCTTTCATGCAGGGTTAGATGAAATGTCAAATTCTTTAAGACAGGTTCATGCAAAATGCATTTTCTTAACATCACTTCTTTGCAAGCATTGTGTGTCTTTGCTTCTCATGGTCTGCCTTTTATTTCCTGCATGTGTGCAGAATTAAAAAAGCTTTACACCTAAAGATCTATCTATCTGTCTGTCTGTCTGTCTGTCTGTCTGTCGGTCCGTCCGTCCGTCCTTCCATCCATCCATGCATCGGCATTTTTTTTTTGGTTGTTTGTTTCGTTTCCTTTTTTTGCCCACAGGTGCATGTCCATCCATCCATCTACCCACCTATCCATCTGAATCCAATTTAAAGGTTATTTATTAATTTATTTATTCATTCCAACATTGCATGTAGTAATAATATCAACCAGCAGGGGCTCATGCTAACCAGCCATTCAAGTGCTAGTTTTCCCATTAACTTAGTCTGTTACTCATTGATCATGTTTCATATCTGTTGAGCTTCTATTTATGCATTAATTTATAATTTAAAAGAAAATTGTTTTTTGCATGTTCTAAGTCTTTTAAAAATCACACAGAACAACACAACGAAACGATTGAGTGAATGCATTACCCGTGTTAAAGAAATCCAATGATATTTCCCATATTTAATCAATCTGATAAACAGTAATGTAGCTCTACTTTTTTTACGCGCATATTCATGAATTCTTTTGCCATTTTTAATTATTTGTCATTCATATAAAAAGCATATGGTAACACTTTAAGGTTCCATCTGTTAACATTAGCTAACTACAATAATTAACATGAACTAACAATGAAAAACACTTATAAAGGATTTGTTAATCTTAGTTAATGTTAATTGCAACATTTACTAATACAATATTGAAATAAAGGTTGTATCTGTTAATATTAGTTCATGGACATGATCTAACAGTTGCTCAACCCTATTGTTGCTCATTGTTAATGCATTAAATAACGTTAGCTATGGGACCTTATTGTAAAGTGTTACCCAAAATACTTATATAGTGATTAAAACACATTTAATAGAATAAAGGAGTGAGTTCATTCTGATGTTATTATTTGTTTATTAGATAATCCACCCCAGATTTGGTAACTCTGGTGAAGAGGGATGGGACACAAAATAACAATATTACTACTGTATTTCACAAATAAGTGCGGTTACTTATAATAGTTTTTTCTTATGGAAATGGACTGTGGCTGTAAAGCACTGAGTTTGATTTGGGATGGATACCTTGTTTACACTAGGGAATTTTCATCAACACATTAATTTTGCTACGGTTACACCTGGCATCTACACTATTCCATCTACTACTTTTCGAACCTCGGAAATTGAGACTTTTGGAAACGCTGCAGACCCCATTTAGTTTGAAAACTCTTGGGTTACGTTTTAGTGTAAACGGACCGAAATGGAGACATTTGAAAACGAAGGCATGGCTGCCCACACCCTATAGTCTGTTTTGGTTTCTTTGTGTTCTGTATTCCCAACCATCTGTTGTCATGGTTATCAATTACGCTTAATTAGTGCACACCTGTTTTCATTTGAGCTAGTTATCTGGTGTATTTAAGACCTTCAGTTATTTGTGTTCATTGTCTGGTGTTGTTTGTGTATGGTTCACACTGTTACAGTACATTTGATCTTGTTGGAATACTGCTTTCATTTGTTTTAATGAAGTATCTTTATTTGAACTTAATCATTCTTGTCTTCATCCTTGGTGGGAATACCAGTGACAATGCCAGAAGTGTTTGAAAATCCACAATTGCGAGCTGTAAACTACAAACGTGCCCTTCTAGTCTTAGCGATGCTTGCAAGAAGAAACTTAAATATGAAACTTGGCGAGATATAATGAATGTTTTTTTTTTAATTAAAGAGAAGATGGTGTCAATCAGATATGAAAGAAAACATCCTTCTTATATTATTGTATATATTATTTATTTAGTTCAAGCGAGATGAGAATGAGCATCTGATTCATAAATCATTATTCGTCTTGTCTATAAGCAGCAGAAACAAACTTAGCCCTACCTATATTAAACTGTTTGTGTTAACTACAGTTAAAATTTTAAATTAATCACAGTCTTTTTATAGCCCCTGTTTTTATCTAAAAAGATGATGTAAAGAAAACGTAAAAAAATGTAGTGATAATATTGATGGAGCAATTGATGTAGCCAAGGTAAGTGAAAATATGCGCAGAATTGAGAAAATAGTATTTATGGAGATAAATTATAGCCTATTGGAGGGCAAACGTGTGAGTGTTCACGAGACATTTTATGCAAACAACTGTATAAATGTATAAATCACGTTATCACAGTTAATAATTATCTATTGGGCAACAAAGCGAGTATAATGCATGCCATGGCAAAATTTTCAGCAAGGTTAAGGATAATTTTTTTCTAACCTAGATGTGTTGTTGTTGAAGTGTATGAAATGCATGCATATAGGCAACAGTGTATGTGTTAGCCTATCCCTAACAAGTAACAACAACGTAAACCAAATTTACTTTGATTTCTTACAGCTCAACAGTGTGGTCCACCTGTCTTTGCATCCAGGGAAGTGCACTGCTGTCACAAGGAAGCTTATGAGTATTTTGTAAGTATTAGCCATAATAATACAACTTTTTAAACTTTAAAAATTAGTTGTATTTTGTTTTGCTACAGAATGGTTTCATTCACCATTTCTACCTGTCTGTTCATCTTTATTGGTGCTGTGGAGAACAGGTTTTGTCGTACGTGTATTTGTATGTGTGCCTGACACAGTTTCACCATTGATGGGAAGAAATGTACTGCCAGACGGAATGAGAAGAAGATCGGGACAGTGGTGCAGAGTGATGGCCATCAACCCACATGTCAACAGCTTCATTTGATCCTTGATGGTGATTAAATGGAAGACTTTACACGGAGGTTCTGTAGCCTGTTTGTCACCATCCACATGCCCTGCAGATAGGGGTGAAGGTTGTGGGACACATTGTTTTTTTCTCACTTTTTAAGAAAAATCTAATGTCTAATGTACTGTACCAGGGCCGTCGCTGATGGGGTGAAAGTTCTAGGGACCCCCGGCTTATCCCAGCAATGGCCCTGCACTGTACTCTGGGTATAAACACGGTATCAAAATGTTTTGAAATGTTTTTAATTGTTTAAATATATTGATTGAATAAAAAATATTTAAAAAAAATAACTGTTTGGATTGCCTATTGATTTGCGATGTTGTTCTGTAGTATAGTAGTATTATAATATTACTATACTATATAAACCTTTATATTATATAATTATAATATATATTTTATCATTATTAGCAATTATAATTAGTAATATTTAGCAGTAAAATATCAATATAGATATTACAGTATAGTAAATTACAGTAAAAACAGATCAAATTACAAAATACTGTACAATTGCTTTATAGTACATTGCTGTAAAAGAGAAATACAGTACATTGCTGGCAAACGTAAAAATACAGGGAAATTGTTAACAGTGTACTGTATGCTTATTTTTTGTTCTTCCTTGTTGTTCGTTCATTATCTTCACATTTTCGCGAAATGAAATTCGTTATTTACTTAATTAATTATTTTACTTATTTTTTCTGCTGATAAAGAGACATCCACTCTTGCATTGTGCGTTTGTGCATTCTGGGGAGGGTGCAATGAAATGAGTGGTTGATTTCAAATATCAATAGTTTCTCAGAAATTGATTACTGTTATTGTAAATAATGCTGCATCCACAGTACCAGGAGTAAGTCCAAGATGACTGACAAAAAAAAAAAAAAAACTTTTAAAAATTTGTTCACAACTGGCTTTACCGCATGTCAATAAAAATCATTTCTGGTCAAAAAATGTATTTTGATTTACAGTTCGATTTTAATATTTCTACTGGTATTTAGAATTCTCTTTAGTAGCTATACCATCCTAAGTTTTGTTGTCAAGCTGCACGCTGTAGTGTCAAATGATTGATGAGATACAGTGCCAGAGGCTGCTGTTGTTTAGATGGTGAGGCTCATTGAGTTCCTCCATAAATTTCAGCTTTTGACTGACAAAAGTCAAAATCGCTCTATTCTTTTTTGCTTTGCCTTTGACGGATATGGCCTGTGCTGTCCTGCTGCTGGCAAGAGTACAAGCACATGACATCTTAAGTACTGCTTTGCTTCTCTAGGCACAGCTGTACATTTTACTATTGGACAATATGAACGGGAGAAGGATTCATGCTTTGGTCTGCAGAAAATGAGTCCAAATGTGAGCTCAGTTTGCAGTATGATAATAAATATTTCACAGGAATATTAAAATATTCCAGAAATTCTGAAATATAGACCCAGACGGAATCTGCAGCCAAAGAAACTTTAGCAGATTTCCATAGAATCTGAATTTCTGTCATTCATGAGATTCAATAAATCCCTCACCTCATGCGTGTACATTCATTAAATATTTTGGAACGTTTCAGCTTCATTTTCCATATTTTACCATTTTTAAATTCAGTAAATCCACAAAATTTAGCACAGAAAATGCAGAATATGCCAGCAGATTCCCTCTGGGCCTACTAATAGCTCTCGCTTGCATTTGAATGCAAACATTATGTACAAGTACACCAGCTTATTCTGATGCTTTGCTCTTTTGTTATTGTCTATATTCTGTATTAGATCGAACAAAAGTGTGGGTGCGCACTGGTGGAGTGCTATTGGGGCTGTTGAAGTTATTTACTCAGACATGTGGTGTGAAAATGATGAGTACATTATGCACCTCTTTTCAAATCTGCTGCCCAAACTGTCTCTCTCTCGTTCTCTCTCACATATACTCCTTTCCTCCTTCTTTTGGCTGTAGGTTTCTGGGAGAAGCCGGTGAACGAGATGCAGCTCTTGGCTGCAGTTATCTTTGCGGAGCAGGTTGCATTCTTGATGCGAGTTCCTGTGATGAAGTACTCCTGAAGAGGATGTTCATCTGTTCTCTTCATTATTAGTTATGTCAGACAGTCGTTTAGACATCATTTGCCATGCTTGGCATTTCCTTATCTAGTTTTTAGCATTCCAGTCTGTGGAGGCCTATTGTCACTGAATGCCAAAGGGACATTTCAAGGAAATGAGCAGTTTGGATAGTATAAGAACATTAGTTGAGCAACCAAATAAGGTCTTTGGTGCAGAACAGATCAACCGTATGTATTATCAAATCATATTGGTACACATGGGGTACATTAAAACAGAAGCATGTACAATAGCTCATATAGAAAAGAGGCTTAGGCTCCAACGCACAGCGGCTTGTTAACTCTTTCTGTTTCATTAAGTCAATGTTACCCACACTGTTATGTTTAAAGCCATATGATACTCAATCTAATGCCATTTAACTACAAAATGAGATTTTATTCTCAGAGTAGTATTAATAGAGTTCAGTCGCTTCAACAGATAGTATAGCTCTCTTATTAGGGCCTGTCTATTTGATCAGAATAAGAATATATACATCAATACATAAATAAGAGTAAAAACCCTTGTAATTCCATGGTACTTTGGTAGTATATTTACACACTCATTGTGTGTTCAAGAACTGTAAGTAGTTGTTTCATCATGCATTTACTGTTGTAATGGTTATCAGCAGGAGTGTCCACAATGCACTTCACACTCACATTCTCACTCACTCCATTCATGCAAACTACATTTCCCAGAAGCCCCGTACCTATCATTGATCACCTCACCAGCTGCAGCTCATTATCAGGACTATTTAAGCACCACTCACACACACACGTACACGGCGAGGTCTTGTTATTTCCCCTGTGTGTAACTTTTCTGAGCGTTTATTACCTGTGTTTACTTTCCTGTTTTTGACCCTGTCTGTTTACCGTTCTCTGCCTGCCCATGGATTAACTGCTTTGTTTTACTGGACTGATCTATTTGCTGTCTGCCCCGACATTCTCGCCTGTCCACCCACTACGATTCTGCCTATTCCTCTGAAATACCTGTCTGCTGTTCTGTGACTTGCCTGTTTGACTACCCCTGTTACAAGGCTGCAATTGGATCCCACTCCGTTGACTCTTCATTACAACTGTACATAGCGCATATTCAGGCACACTTGTAGTTTAGTTCTCTTGGTTCTTTTGGCCAAAAAAGAAAATAATACTGGTTCGTTTAGCGCTCACACTGATATTTTAACACTGAACCTATAGATGCAAAGGAGAGAAAAAAGGGCTTTTATGACATATTTTGTGATGGAACTTATTGAAAATCTAAAACATTGTTGTGTGCTGAGCTAAATAAGCCTAAATAAGCTTGCTGTACAGTTTGTGGATACATATGATGATATATGATGGAGCTGAGAACTTATGAAGAGCTTATAAAATGTGTAAGGGAGTCAAAACAGTGGCAGGAATCCCCCCATCACACACACATCTGAAGATCAGCATCAAGAAGACGCTGTTCTTATAGCTTTACTGAACTGTGATGGGCAACATCGCGACTATGATAAGAAAAAACTGGTACTTGAGCATTCTATCCTTTTTTTGTATGTTTATGTCTTTGGTCTGTGTTGCGTTCATATTTCATTTGAACCCCAGCAGATTAGTTTGGAAGCAGACAGAGACCCATCTTTTCAGTGGTCTTGTTCCACTTGTTTGGTGCACAGGGTTTGGATGACAGCGTTCACACTTATTCAAATGAACCGCACTAACAGAGCAGTCGCACCAGGGTTCATTTTAATCAAACCAAACAAGACAAGAGTGAACACACCTGCAGTAATGGCAATCATTCCAAATAAAGATAGGTCACCAGAATTTGATCTTTGACCTCTTTACCTGGTCTTTCTGTGGATGCTTTGGAGACAGCTGGGACAATATTGAATATCACTGTTATTATGTTGCAGCCTGGTGGTATTATATTGGGGCAGATTTCCAATGATGGCTTGTTTTTTTTTTCCACAGTGGAAAGGTAATAAACTACTGTTATTGTAGTGTTATGACCTCCGTCCTCTCTCAAAGCCTCTACCATTTTATTATCTATTTATCAACTAAAAGGAAATGTCAAACTTGTGAAAAATTTCTGAATTTGCTGCAATAGGCAAGTGGATTTTTTTTTCCAAGCACATTTTACCAATTCCAAATCACATCGCTCTTAATAACTACTATTGATTTTGTATTTAATCATTTATAGGGGATTTATAATTGTTCATGAATGCTGGAAATGAAAATTATTATTATTTTCATAATTATTTGCATAATTATGAGTGATGATTCTGTTAATGATTTAACAGAATCTGGCAGTAAGTTTTGGAAGATCATTTTTATTCCTTATCTACAAGATGGACTTTTCAGGATAGGAGATGGACTAAAAATGAACTCCCACACCTTACTGCCAGATTCTAGAAGATACATTCTTAAGATAGTGGTACAAGAGGATGTGGTGCTGGTCCTTCAAGAGTCACTCTCAACCTATCTGTCTATAAAGCCTACAAAAAAATCAGTCTTCATGTATTTTACTACACTTCAGCTTGTGATTCTTATTAAGTGGGGGTCATTTTTTATGATACTTTACTTAACCTAAGTCTCTGAGATCCTGACACCTTACACTACGGGTAGGTTACAGTTCTGGAAAATGGTAGCTCTGAGACTAAAGGGTTCCTGATGGTTTAATTATTTGCCTTACTTCTTAGTTTTTTTACAGTTCTTTTCTTCTACACCTGAGCCAGCTGACCCAATGAGAGTTTTGCTGTCCATTTGTCATTCCTTAACTTTGCAATTTCTAGTATTGCATTAGTGTTGCATCTTTTTCATGGGCATTTAATAATTTTTGACTTTTCAGTCTGAGTTAAATCTCTTTTTTGGCTCATTTTGCCTGTAAAAGAAAACCTGCCTATAATTATGTACACTTGAATACAAGGCATATATTTTCATTTCCAGCCTTCATGAAAAATTATGTATCATTTATAAATGATTAAATTCAAAATTAATAGTAGTTTTAAGATTTATGTGGTTTGGAATTGGTAAAATGTGAGAAAAAATTATGATCAGAAAATCAGCTAACAGTTCTGCTCATGGTGTGTGTGTGTGTGTGTGCACATATATATATATATATATATACAGTGGGTAGAACAAGTATTTGACACACTGCCGGTTTTGCAGGTTTGCCCACTTACAAAGCATGTAGAAGTCTGTAATTTTTATCATAGGTACTCTTCAACTGTGAGTGACAGAATCTAAAACAAAAATCCAGAAAATCGCATTATATGATTTTTAAAAAATTAATTTGCATTTTATTGCATGACATAAGTATTTGATCACCTTTCAACCAGTAAGAATTCCAGCTCTCACAGACCTGTTAGTTTTTCTTTAAGAAGCCCTCCTGTTCTCCACTCATTACCTGTATTATCTGCACCTGTTTGAACTCGTTACCTGTATAAAAGACACACACTCAATCAAACAGACTCCAACCTCTCCACAATGGCCAAGACCAGAGAGCTGTGTAAGAACATCGGGGATAAAATTGTAGACCTGCACAAGGCTGGGATGGGCTACAGGACAATAGGCAAGCAGCTTGATGAGAAGGCAACAACTGTTGGTGCAATTATTAGAAAATGGATTCAAGATGACGGTCAATCTCCATCGGTCTGGGGCACCATGCAAGATCTCACCTGGCGGGGCATCAATGATCATGAGGAAGGTGAAGGATCAGCCCAGAACTACATGGCAGGACCTGGTCAATGATCTGAAGAGAGCTGGGACCACAGTCTCAAAGAAAACCATTTGTAACACACTATGCCGTCATGGGTTGAAATCCAGCAGCGCACACAAGATCCCCCTGCTCAAGCCAGCACATGTCCAGGCCCGTCTGAAGTTTGCCAATGACCATCTGGATGATCCAGAGGAGGAATGGGAGAAGGTCATGTGGTCTGATGAGACAAAAATAGAGCTTTTTGGTCTAAACTCCACTCGTCGTGTTTGGAGGAAGAAGAAGGATGAGTACAACCCCAAGAACACCATCCCAATCATGAAGCATGGAGGTGGAAACATCATTCTTTGGGGATGCTTTTCTGCAAAGGGGACAGGACGACTGCACTGTATTGAGGGGAGGGTGGATGGGGCCATGTATCGCGAGATCTTGGCCAACAACCTCCTTCCCTCAGTAAGAGCATTGAAGATGGGTCGTGGCTTTGTCTTCCAGCATGACAACAACCCGAAACACACAGCCAGGGCAACTAAGGAGTGGGTCCGTAAGAAGCTTCACAAGGTCCTGGAGTGGCCTAGCCATTCTCCAGACCTGAACCCATTAGAAAATCTTTGGAGCGAGCTGAAAGTCTGTATTGCCCAGCAACAGCCCCGAAACCTGAAGGATCTGGAGAAGGTCTGTATGGAGGAGTGGGCCAAAATCCCTACTGCAGTGCGTGCAAACCTGGTCAAGAATTACTTTCTGTACCAAATATTAAGTTCTGCTTTTCTGATGAATCAAATACTTATGTCATGCAATAAAATGCAAATTAATTACTTAAAAATCATACAATGTGATTTTCTGGATTTTTGTTTTAGATTCCGTCACTCACAGTTGAAGAGTACCTATGATAAAAATTACAGACTTCTACATGCTTTGTAAGTGGACAAATATATATATATATATATATATATATATATCCTATATATATCTTCCTATCTATCCCACAGTGACATTGAAATGATCATTTGCTTCACCTTCTCTAAAAAAATATGTGTGATGTCTTGACACACTAACCATGTGAATGCAGGAACCTCTCCAAAGGGCAGTGAACCTGTGACCAGCCAGAATCATCCGGATGATGCATGAGCACATAGTTCAGGGTGACTGGCATTGCCTTGGAGCTTGCCAGTGGCCAATCCCTGAATCCCCAACACTCAGTTTTCCTCTCTTCACCATCTCCAAGTGCCTCCATGGAAACAAGGCAGTGGTATGCAGGGAAACTGTATTCTGCTGATGTATAATTACCCTGAAGGTAAGTTGTCTATTTTTCATCCAACCGTACCCCAATCAGCCCTGATGAGCCAATTTAGCTATGAGCATTTCACAAGCCAGCCACAACAAAAGAATACTTTAAAGATGGATGATAAAACAAGGTATAATTATGAGATGGCTACGATTAATTTCTGCAGTCTGTAGTGATGAATAGAGTGTCACTGTAATTTCAGGAGCATCTCAGCATATCTGTTAGAACATGCATGCTTTTGGTGTTTGGATTTTTCATTAATGTTCTGCTGTATGCTTATAATTAATGCCTCTCTTATTGAGTTGTTTATTTTCCTCCAACTGCAAGGGTGAATCATCTTAACAGAATGTTGCACCACATGCATTCAGGCAATAACTGCTGAAGAGCACTTACTTACAACAGCAGAAAGCCGAAAGTAGTCTTGAGACATTGAACGTAAGATTGGACTTTTGAAAAATTATTCTTGATACATTGCCTTTTTGAATTTTAACATATGATGCTATGTGCTTTTTTGAGATGACGATATGCAAGTTTAGTGACATACGTGGCAGACTTGTTGCATATAGCTATTTTGTTACCGTAAACTGGTCTGTCAGTCATTCTGCCAGAGTAACATTCTCACAGACACATTCCTCATTTCAATTTTGCTATCCTTTATTCATTATTCCTTATTTCATTTAATTTATGTGACACTTCAATGCTTCCTGCTATACTGGGAAGACAAAAAGGAGCAGTATGTCACTGAAGATCTGCCTGTCCTGCTTCCTTCAAGCAGAAAGCTCTGCTGATGCTTTTGCATAATGATGCGTGAAATAATGTGTAACTTATCTTGTCTGCAATTTTCCTATCTGCATCTTTTTAAGTGTGTGAAGTTATTAATGTGTTACAAATTAAACCAATAGTTCATCCAAAAATGAAAATTGTCACTATCATCCATTCGTAAACCTTTATCACTTTCTTCTGGGGAATAAAAGATAAATTTTTGAAGGATTGCCACTCTTTTGATATGATTAAAGGTAACGAGGACTGGAGCTGTCACACTCCAAAATTACATAAAACTTTCATAAAAATGGGCCATCCGCCTTGTGTGCCATTTTCCTTGTTTTGTGATGCCGTGTAAAGCTTTGTGTCGTAAACAGACCGAAATTAATATTTAAAATTTTGACATCCACCCTAGCTCTCCTTGGCCCGTTCGTGAGAGTTTGTGAGAGAAGCAAATTGTAAATTAAACATTCTTTTCAGTTGGAGCTTTTCAATTCACAAAACTGGTTTGAATGGTTTGTTCAAGATTCTGAGCTGATCTGATCTGATTCTTGAGTTCAACTCTATATACTGACTCAATAATATGGTTTAATGGTTAAACGGCTCATTGGAGGGGAAGATTACCGGTGGGTAATGACTTAAATTGTGGTCTGTTTTGTCACATAAATTATACGCTTTAATAAAACTTTTATAGTGTGTTTAAGTTTCGAAGCTTGAAAGAATCCCTATTCATTTTAACTTTATAAAAAAGAGCCACCAGTAAATTATTCAAAACTTATCCTTTTATGTTCCACAGAAGATGGAAAATCATTAGGGAACTTTGGAACGGCACAATGGTGACAGAATTCTCATTTTTACTCTTTAAATATATATAAGAGTAAATTAATATTTTAATGAAGTTTTGAATTAATTCAAGTAAAAATTTAGTGTTAACAATTTAAATTAAATCCTATGCAAATCAGGAAAAACATTACGCAGCGCCTTACTGAATCTATTTATTGTTTTCTGGCCTGGTAGCCTAATATTATACTGACTGATTAATACAGTAGTCCCCTGATGCTGCACCGTGATCTCATGAGAATACGTGTGTATTATTACGTAAAAGTGTGGTTCTTTTACATTTACATTCACATATGTTTTCATACACACAAAAACATACAATATTGATGTATTTATAGCACTAAATGTAAAATATTTAAAACATAAAACGTAAATTATTCACGAATCCTAGTGTGAACTCGTCTCAGAGGATTACATAAAGTTAAACTATACACTTTAAAACCTTAAAATGACCAACATTTCTGTAATTGTTTAACCATTTTGTAATATTTATCTTGTTGACTGTGAGACACAATAGGTGTTTTCTCCTATGCTGACAATACAATCATAAGGTACATCAAAACACAACATAAACTCACAAATCACATCAGTTTTATTTGTTCGCTGTACTCCAAATATTTAATATCCATTTGTTTGCAATCAGATTCAAATTCAGCCTTTTATCAGTCTTCATTCTCAGCATCGGTCAAAGCCCGCGCTCGTTATGATTCAAATTTGAAAGTTGCGAGAATCGTTACGACATGGTTTACGGCACTGATATCGAATGCTAATTGGTTGTCACCTGCTTTGTCACAGGATTACCACATGTAATTTTCAGACAGTTTGACATTTGAAATGAGTGCGCGCCTTCACAGAGAGAAGCCAGATTAAGTAATGGTTATGTGTAGGGGTATGTGTAAGATTAGCGGCTCAAAATATTGTTTTAATCAGTGGAGTACTTGATATGGTATATGCCGTATAATTTACAGGATTTCCAAACCCATTTAAAAATGTTTTGTTGCTTTTGACATGAAACAGTCTAATTTTTCAAATTCTGTCCATTTAACTATGAAATAAATTAACAAAAATACCGTTTTGGCACTCTTTATGTGTCGTGACAGAACGCTGTAGCTCCTCAGTTCAAGAGAAGCGGCAATGTGATGTGCACGTGAACTGATCCTCTTCACTTTAATACCAGTTACAGCACGAAATAAACATGAATGAACATCTGAAGGTATGTTAAAAGATACAGTAAACCGTACTGAAATCCACATCATGTCTCGTGTAATCGCTCACTCAGTTTTTCAACCGCGGAAAGATGTTAAAACAGCTCGTAAACAAAGTCATGTAAAGTCACATTTACCTCAGAACAACATATTCAAACTTTTTAGTGAACTCTAGAGATGAGCATTTAGCTAAATATATGCACAATATCACAGTAATTATAATTTTTAATGGTCTTCAGTAGCCTATAACACATATTTGAATAAATCTGTCAAGTTGACAGCCACCATTTAAGTGTTTATTTCAAAAAACGAAACGGAATAGAAAAAAAGGTAGTAGACCTAATATAACTCAGTTATTATAAAAAGTGTAATTTAAGTTTGTATACAAATCACTTCATTTGAATCTTCAATATTAATGTAGTATCAACTGATTCCTATGTATATTTTACAGCATTAGTTGAAAAATATTTTTTCTTTCTTAAGAAAATTTGCCATGTACTGTACCTAATATACAGTTTATCCAAAACAGCTGATATTGAATCGAATTGCAAGCTTGTGAATCAAAATGCATAACTATGATGATAGACTGGCAGGAAATGATGCAAAACAGAAAACAAAGACCTAACAGGGTGATATTGTTACATGTTGATATTTAAAATCAGCCCAAACAAACCCACCTCTCTCTTCATTGTTCCGCCTCCAAAACTCACTCTCCAATCCTAACCACCCTGCTCCGATTTGGTTTCGAACCCCGATCGCTGCTGGCAGGCGAGGTGACGTTAAACACCGCATTCTCTAGCGATCGTCAGTTTGCTGTGGTTTACCTACACAACTCTCTCTATCTGGCCACTGTTACACACGATGCGAAAGTGGATGTCTGTTTATCAAAGCTGAAGCACAACAAAATGCTTCACGAAAAATAAAGTGCAGTTGATGAACAAATGACAAGGAAGCACAAAAACTGAAGGCACAGTACACACGAGTTAATTCAAAGCGTTCGTTGTTAGTCGCCAACAGCACAGCAGCTCCAGACAATCAATGACACTCAAACCCAGTGTTACTCACGTGTAGCGGGATCAAAGAAGCTGTTTTCAGGCCTTCCCGCATAGCTCTCTCCAGCACTGGAAAGCTTTTCTAATATTAACGCGGGTCCTAAAGCGCTTGGCCATAAACCTTCATTCAAGTGATATTCTTTTGAGCTCTTTGTCTCACCTCTCTTCCTGCAGTTTTTTTTTATTTCAATTCTTCTTGCTCATTCTATCTCCATTATTAATGTTAATAATAGTTGCAACTTGCACTCTTAAATGTGTATTGAAAATTGCCAGCTGATAAAACCTATGCCCCAGGGACCACATTCATAAATCCATAAAGGCTAAATGTAGATCTTAACTGCCTGAGTTAGATGGTGACTGACAATAAACAGTAGAAAATTAGTCCAGTGTTTCCAGCTGTAAATCTCATTGGCTATAAAAGTCTTGTGTTGCTTATGAATTGACATGTTGATAACACAAATATAAGCAGTCTTTCAGAATGCTCTCAATTACATGTAGCCTAGATCAGATGCATACTATATGCATTAGTGAGTAATCTTACATTTATGTATAAAATGATAAAAGGGAATTTATTTATATATTTTTTATGACATGAAAGATTCGTAAATATTTTACGTTTTTTCGCTGTAAAAATGTAATAATGCTATGTTTAAATGCTGCCAATATGTCTATATTTAGCGTTTCAGCGCCTGTTCAAATGTATGTTTTGTGTCTTTGGAAGCTACGTATTAATACCTTATGTATTAATGAGACTAGGCTGTGATACTAAATCTAATTACACCATATGTCAGCAATATAATATGGACAGAAACACAAAATATAAATCACCCAAACTCCTTAATAGGAGCATTTCTGCAAAAAACAAAAATAGGAACTTTTTTCTTATGTTTCATGTTTTTTTTTTTTTAATTATTATTTGTAAATTTAAGTCTCCATGTTCTTGTCTTGTATATTCATTGTTTCCTTCCTCATAGTTTGCAGTTTAGTCCTGTCCTCATAGTTTGCAGTTTAGTCCTGTCATGTCATTGGTTCATAACTTGTGAACCCCATTAGCCCTTTTGTATTTAAGCCCCCATGTTTCACTCTTGCTTTGGTCAGATCTTCTGGGTTGTGACCAGCTTTTTTTAAAGTGACTTAAAAAATAAAATAAATAGTAATAAACACTATGAAACTAACTATGAAAGAACAAGAGCAGAAAAATTAAATGTGACCTAATGATCTTATAATAGGAACATATTTTTTTAATATATAGATAAAACAAATTTTTGACAATTTTTAGTTAAAACATTGTCTTATTATTATGTGACATTTTTGAAAAGTTCTTCATAAAAAATCCACTATAATACAGTATATGTTGTTAAGAGCTAGAAAACTGTAGTTGGTAACTACAGTAGATGAGTAGGCATCCAGCAATTTATGTCAAAAAATCCTGTTGTATATTATGTTAATGTGTTACATCATTTTCTTGATACAGAAAGTTATTTCAGTCAATTACAAATTCAGCCAGATGATGAGATGCAGTTTTATAAACAACTGTACTCAGCAAAATCATCTTCAATTGACAAGGGTGAAGTGTTTTCCCACTGGGCAGCCAAATTTTCGCTGTTATTGCCCACTTCTGTGTCTTACATGTTTTACAATATCCAGCCTGCACAGACAAATTGGATTTCAGAAATAACACCGGTGCTTCCGAGAAGCCCTGTATTACTCACTGAACCACTTGCATCAGTGTTGTCTGTCTCTTGCCTCTTAACCTCACAAAATATATTCTCTTCATCGGGATATTTTATGTGTAACAGTAAACCCATTCATTTTGCCCAGAGAGAGTAATTATTTCCAGCGTCCACAGCGAGCTACAGATCTGTGACATTTTGCTCCATTATCATAGAATTTCCAATGTTAACAACACACACTAGGAGAAAACTAATATCAAACCAATTTTGACATAATTACCTGTAAGGGAAGGAAACAATTTAGGGTTTATCCATTTGCCTATTGTGCAGAAAGATAACTGGGGTAAACTCCATTAAAAAGGCAGTTTTGGTATTTTCTTTCTTCGTCCTCTTAACTTTCATTACTCCTCACACAGAGTAACTCTGTGACCATTATTACTAGAGATAATTCAGCAAGGGTGCAATTTAGTGGAATCTATGCTCTGTGGTTTATTAAAAGGTCTGCCTGCATTGCATCTCTATCCACCAGCATAGAGGCTGAGATTGTTTTCCTGCATGACCCAACTGGGCAGCAGCTGGCCTTTTAAAATGTGATTTTACTTTCAAAGACGCCATGTTGCGTTCAAAAATTAGTTTTAAAGACGCTCACATGAAAGACCGTAGCAGTTCTAAATTCATACTGCTTGTAATCCACTGATGATATGCTCATATTGATGTGCAAAATACATCTGTGATTGGCCTTCACAGTTAGTCTCTAATGCGAAAACCAATTTGCATCAAACATCATTTGCATTGTGTGAATATAATTATGAATCATAGAATTGTCAGACCACCATTTTTCACAAGTACAATCAAACTGCAGAAAACACCCACTGCAGCCATGGGCACAGGTTTGATCTCAAGTTCATCAGCAAAGACAGAATTATCGAATACTAATACTGCATTTGCTCTCATTGTTTTGACACTGCTCATCTCCTGACTTATTGTAATGTGTCAAGCTTAAAAAAAAAGATTACATGAATATGAATGAGAAAGCAATCAGGCTGTCAGGCGTTGTCCATCGGGAGGCAGTGTGGGAGAAAGGTGCAAATGAACTGTGATGGCTTTGGAATATGTAAATACTGCTTACAGTTGAATGACTTTATTGTGTTTGTCTCCTTAAACTATAACAAACTGCTTAACTCTAAAAAGTATAATTATATATATTTTTTTTCAAGGTTGAATTTGTACAACATGCATCAGAGTTCAATCCTATCAGATTGTCACTAGGTGTGTCTTACTGCTTTCACGCCACGTTCTAATTACTGTAAATAAAAGTCTGTATGCTTTCTAATCACTCTTGCAGTATTTTGATGTCATACTCCGATCGCTCTGCGCAGCGCCACTTCAAGTCGAACAAATCTGCAGTGGTCAGGTGGTACAGCGTACACATAGTACTAGTCGTAGCTCTCAGAAAATTATGAGTTTACATGTTGTAATTAAAAGTTCTAAGCACGTGAAGGCATTTTACAGTTCAGAATTGTTATGGTAATTAGGACATGGCGTGTACACACCTTTTGACTGGAAGAGGTGCTGCGCAGACCAATCAGTGTATGACATCAAAGTACCACCGGGGCTGAAGGCTCCGTTTGCTTTCGAAACGCTCTCGTGGTACTTTGATCTTATATACCGATCTGTCTGTGTTCAAGTCGAACACATCTATAGAGTTGCGGCAAATAAATTGAGCCAAAAGTACTTTGCAGGGAACACTCTGTCCCATACTGTAAACCAGAATAAGTTGGCCTAACTCAAAAAATTTGGGCTAATCAGTTACATCAATTTTTTTGAGTTATGATGTTCCCAATTTAAAGTAAACAGAATTGTCAAGTTTTGAGTTTGTAGTACTCATGCATGGTAATTGCTCCTAACTTGAAGTACTGAGTTAGCTAACTCATACATTTTGATACCAATTAACATAAAAGATTTAGTTAATTATTATTTTTTTTTATTATTTTGAGTTCTTGCAAATCAAATGAATTATTCACTGTAAACCCAAATAAGTTGTGAGATATCAAAAAAGTTGAGAATGAGAATTTAAGTTAAGAAATTCAAAGTTTAGGTATTTTATAAGTTGTATTGTTTTTAACTTGAAACATTTGAGTAAACTAAAATGATCAGGTTATCTCAACATAAATTTTTTGCTAGCTATAACAAACTAATTCAGAAAATGCTAATTTGCTAACATGACAACAATAGCATGAAATAGCACTTACCGAATGAGATTGGATTGCATTATGTGACATTCACCGATGAAAAAAACTTTATAGGACAGTGAATAACAGTTCTACAATAATGAATGTAAATAACTTTAAAAATAAAATTATTTAGAGTGTTAGGGTTTACAGTGAAGCACATTGAACAATGTACACTTTCAAAATGCTTATGTATACTTGTAATACATTGTTTCTATAGATATAATCAACAACTTTAAATGAATAAAGAGACCTTTGTTTTTAATTTAACCAATTGCTTCAGAGGATTGTAATTCTTTCCCTCAGTCCACAGTCTTGGACTTTTGTCTCTTACATTTTTTGATTCAAAGAAAAGTTTGTAATGCTGTGATTTACCCCATAGCGGGTTGGTTTGGTTCATGGCTTATAAAGGTTCAAAGAAGACTTTAAAAAAAAAAAAAAATCCCTATGGGAAAAATGAATGGAAAAATACTTTTGGAACCTTGAGAAGAATCAGCTCAAAAATCAGAAATAAAGGACACACGTTGTAATTTCTGAAATATTTTCAGGATATTTTTTTCTTCTCAGGTCATTCAGATTGCTCATGGTAGTCTATACAAATTACAGTACCTACAGCTATACAACTACAGGCGCCACTGATTTCTACTGTATTATGCATGTTCTGCTAAATGTATGTGTTAGTGAAATTCATGTCCTACTTTGATATCTCAGTGTGTCGTGTCATCTTATCAGTTAATTGTGTGGCCGTTATCTTATATTGGAAATAAGACTTTTCTTTTCACTTTTATCCTTTTGCTTGCCTCTGAAAAAGTAGGAATCCACCCATATATCTGACTTCTATCTAGTCTATCTCCGTGCCTATCACTGAATTACTTGGATACTTACTCAAACTCTTGCTTGTCTGTGAACCCTCAAAAACTGCTGAAACTGAGAAGAAAATTGTAAAAGAGGCTGAATCGCTTTTTTTCATAGACTTGGGTTGGAGGAGACCGTCTGTTTCCAGTGCACAAAAAAAAAAAATCTCATTATATTGTACAACAGAGATTTGACAGTTCTATGCACGGAAGAGAGACGATACAATGCATTAGACAAGGCCTAGGGAAGCTCAGCCATTATACAGACATATGAAGCTAACTATCAGTGCACCATTGTATTAAGTAAAGGGAGAGTTATAGCGCACAATAATAATCATATTTGACACCGTCCTTACATTATCCACCGTGAAGGTTGGTAAAGATGTGTCTGTTCGGTACGCTATGGCAGCATAGCGTCTTAGCGCAGTGACCCAGTTAGGGATAGCGACACTGGCAAATATATCTGTGAGGATTTGCCAAAGGGCAAAGGAGATAAGTGACAAAATAGAAAATGCTCTAATGATGATCATAAAGGTCTTGTGTGGTGAAGTGTTGGGGGCACAGCTTCAGTGTTCCTTCTCCTGTTAGCTGTTCACGCAGCCTGCGGGAGAAAATTTCACTTCCCTTACCCAAAGAGGAATAAATAACCTTTGTGGGCCTGAGCTTCTGCATAGGCAAATAGGCACCCTTTGAATAACAGACGGGTATGGTATTGCTGTACACTGTTAACCTAAAAGAAGAAAAAAGACACATGCAGGTGCTTGAGGAGCCTATAGGAGAGTATTGGGTAACACTTTATTTTACAGTGTCATTGTTACATATGTTACATGTTGTTACTATAGTAATAACTCTAAATTATGCATAACTAACCCTAAACCAACTCAAACCCTAATCCTAACCCTAAAGTAAGTACACGTAGTTACTTAATAATATTCGATACATAAATGTATAATTTCAGTGAAACAAAGACACCTTAAAATAAAGTGTAACCGATTATTGAGATGGTAAAAGAATTAACACAGTAATTGAACATAAACAGAACCATTTTATTTATTTCTTTTTCTTCTAACGAGTAACCGTGCACACATAGTTTGCCATATGGCCTGCACTCAAACCTGTGTGTGATGATGAGGACATTAAGTTTGGTACTAAAACGCTGAAAATAAGGGAGCTATAGAAGCCTATGTGTGACTGTAGAGCAACTTGGGATGCAATCAGTTGGCATTTGTGTTTACAACACTAAATGTGTTTAATTCATAATTAATTGGATATGATTTCTTTTTGTTCTGCATGATGTTGCTAATCATGCATAAAGCATTGTTTCTGTGCCCATTCAGACATTTGTTACAGCATGTCTGATCCATCTTAACGTGTGAATCATGCAGTTAACCAAATTATTTAGGTTTGATGGTTTGGCTAGGCTCCTTAATTCCAAAGAAGACACATCTTAAGACAACGATCTTTGAGAATTGTGTGTGTGCATACAAATTTTTGGCAAGAGTTTTTTCTGCTTCGCCATGTCAATATGTCAGTGCATAAAACGAGATATATAAAGAATATTGAATTTTCTTAAGAGAGTTGTGTTGTTACTCGATACAACGTCGCATTTCTAGGGCAGTATTTCAGCAATCAATCTAGTTTGTCGGCTGTGTAGAATACGAACCAGCGTGTTACGAATCAGTTGAATTAGTTCTTTTAACGAAATGGTCAAACGGCATATCGATTCGTTATACAGTATAAGTGAAAATACCATAGTATTTGCCATCCATCTTTTGATGCCAACTTTTAAAAGGAAACGCAGGTAGCCGTTTCATGTGAATTAGTTATTTTAGATGATAAATGTTATGACTGGTCTTGGACAAACATTAGCTGGCAGTAGGCCTATAATTTTTTGTTTCTCTAAACTGTTGATGCTTTTGGTTTTGCTAATTGCTAATGATGTATAGATGATTTGATATATTTATTTATTAATTTGGTAACACTTTAGAATAGGGAACACATATAAACTATTAACTACGACTTTTCCATCAATAAACTCCTAATTTACTACTTATTAATAGTCAGTAAGGGAGTTGTTAGGTTTAGGTATTGGGTAGGATTAAGAATGTAGAATAAGGTCATGCAGAGTAAGGTATTAATATGTGCTTTATAAGTACTAATAAACAGCCAATATCCTAGTAATAAGCAACTAGTTAAACCACCCTATTCTGAAGTGTTACCATTAATTTTTTAATAAAGTGAAGAAGTGTATAATTAATTAATTACTTTTGCCATGCAATATAGGCTATGGAATTGTCATGAAATTGAATTTTATATTTGACAATTTAATTATTTAGCTGCTTTTCCTTATGTTGGTGACATGCACTTCAGTAAGGCACCCTCCCCTATCATTTTTGTGTTGGTGGATTAATTTGATGAATTTTTGAGTGCTAGACTGAAAGCAAAATGTAGGTCTGAAGTCTGGTATAGTCTGTGGAATGAAGATATTCAAGGCTCCCCAAGTTAATTCTTTCCTGGATATCAAACATGACTTTGGCATTGCTGCTACTGCTGCTGTTTGAGCTACAGAAATGGCTTTAAGGTAGTTTGTTGCTTTGCAGCACATGTTGTTGGTTAATTTCATGCACAGTGCGCTCTCTTAAATAATCCTATTTTGTGTATAGCCAAGCACGCTAAAGGGATGTCCACTACATTTATCGTTACTCTCAAAATCAGTTACAGTTCCCCCTGATCTCTTTTGACAAAGACATCAGTAGTTTCGTCTCCAGACTTTTAGCCCTGATTAATAAGCCATTATGCTTTTTACTACTGTGAGTAGTAAATAAAGGAAGAGAGAATTATATCATGCTTAATCATATGAGATGCTTTAAGTGCTGCTTTTCCAGCTATAGCAAGACGATAATAAACAATTCAACACCATCGAGTAAGTCATGGGACCAAACACTCAAATTCATCTGAGCCGCAATGATGGTTATGCTTTGTGAATGGGTAGTACATTGTGTACAGCCTTGCTGTGTCTGTGAAAGCTTTTAGAGAGAATTAGACTATTACCGTCATTTGTGTGAGTAACACCCCATGACAAAATAAGCTACAATATTGATGTTGTCATCGAATTTTTTTCAGGTTTTAAAACTTGGAACAACAGAGGTGTAATATTCTCCATTCCTGACCCAAAAGAATATAGATTTTTTTTTCTTTCCTTTTTTGTTTTATTCCAATGTCTTGCCCTTGGCATTGTTTGCTTTTTAGAAAGCTCTGAGTATTTTTATTATTGACCATAATGATGTACATTAATTTCCTACATGTACAAATTCCGGGAGAAAGGAAAGTCTGAATGATGAAATTGCTCTATTTGGCAGAGGAAAGCTTTTTGTTCTCTACTCTGTGCGCTTTTTTGCAACTGCAACTAGGGAATTGGCAGCGCCGCCAAGATTAAAAAACGGCCAGAACCATTTTGAGCCAGTTTGTAATCTTCTCAAGCAAAGGCCTGACACACATTTTTTAATGCCACATAGTGAAGTATGATGACAACTAAGAGCCACTATAGGATCAGGTCTGTTGGGTGAAGGTCAGGAGAATTGCTGATGGGCTGTTCAGGGTCAGCACTCTTAGCCCTGAAGCCTAACAGCCTTCCAGAGGTGTGATGACGAGAGGAGACAAGAAAAATAAACTTTGCATCTCAATGACGGTGACCGTTCAATTAACATAACTGTTTACTGTTCTAGGTATAGTTTGCTTTTGAACAATTTAGAAATAGATTTAAAAGCAATATATTACATTGTTTTAAGAATAATATATGTCTTTTAAATGACAGAACCATTTTTAAGTACTCCATGCAATACCTCATGCAATCAAAATTTTATGGTCCATGTCAGTTAGCTTTGATTCAATTTATATGATAGTTAGTGCAATCTGAGATGACAATTGACAATTAATATTTACTATGCATATGCATTAATTATTTTTTTTTCTTCTGGGAAAATGGACCAAATTTATTGAGGATTCATTTTACATACAGCTTTTTTTAATCTAATAAATTGTGTTTCTGCTTTTATTTATAGAATTATGCATTTGTTTTAGGATACCCTCTGATGTTACAGCAGAAAAACAACAACAACAACAAGTAGTAGAACAAGTAGTGGAAGAGCATCGGTTCACTTGCACTCCTCGCTGTTGTCACAGCATGTGCACCAAAAAAAAATTAATTGGTTGAGTTTGGTTGTACAAATTGAATATAATTGGAAAGCTAAGATTTTGGCTACATACTGTATATATATATATATATATATATATATATATATATATATATATATATATATATATATATATATATATATATATTTGACTCAAAATATTCTATAAAATCAGAGCATCTCTCATCTTAAAATCACCTGCATCCCTTCAGCATTTAGGTTCTTATGACATATGCCGTGCTCAATCTTCATAGTAAATTCATATTTGAGTTGAGAAGTCGTAATTAGGATGCCAGGCGCGTTCAAATCAATATGTAACAAAAAATACATAGGTTCTACAATATGATTAATAAAATCATCAGGTGTGTTTTTGCTTTATATATATATATATATATATTTTTTATTGAATTTATTAAGGTGCTGAAACTGAATTGTTATATATTGTACCATTATTGTTCAATACTATCATATTTTGTACATGCAATTTATGAAAAATTGTAATTTCATCCATTTTAACAAATTTACCACCAACTACAGACACTGAATCCACTGTATCCACCCTGTTTTCTCACTGACATGCCCCCAACTTAAAAAAAAAAAATCTGCTGTAAAAGGTACAACTATTTGTGCTTCAAACTTACGATTTATATAATAAATGACAATAATATGATGACAAATACTTTTTATATGTTGCAATTTAAAGCAGCATAATAGACTGTTTTGTGCAGGTAAAATAACTGGAAGTGAATGACACTGAAAACCTTGCACATTCAAGTTTCAAATGGTTCGCCTACTCTTGCGTAAAAAATAAGGTGGACGCAGAACAGAAAAATGCACTCTCACGATGGGGTCTTTCATATGTTTCTGTGACGTGTCTAAATCCCACATTCAGTTTGTCGTTCATGCTGATTCATTCCTGAATGTAAGCACAACACTAGTCCCTGTGACCCTATCAGTGTTCACAGTGTTTCTGCATTCATCTTATAATTTCTTATTATACCAAATCAAGCTAGTAGGTGTGCTCAATTTACAATGGGACTGGAGACAGATCTTTCCTTAAGGACTGCAACTACTGTATTTTTTTTCTAATTACAGCTTAAAAGTTTAATACTGAATGTTCACTGAATTTGTGGCCATGGCAGGGATTATCATAACTAATGTATTTTAATAATGAGCAGGTTTAAGAGTCAGCCGAGGTTGATTGTGGTGGCTGCAAAAGCATGATTGTCAGCCTTAGGGCGAGGAGCCCTAATGGGGATTTATTACATGCCAAAGAGAGTTCACATGCCTTCATTAAAACATCTCCTTTACTGTCCAAATGCCCTGGTTTAATTAAAGGAAACAAACACAGAGCTACTATTACGTTTACTGTTCCACTGTCCGTTGAACAGTCGACATTTGTTCTTGTAGATAATAGGTGTAATTAAAGTCTGGTGATTTGCCATAAGAAAATTTAACCTGAGCACCACCATGAGGGACATCAAAAAGAAGAAATGTATTATCAGCGCTGCGGTTAGATTTTACTTGTAGGGCACATCTGCTATGATTGATTTTCTTTACTACATTTTTTAATGAAGCAAACCTATAAAACCGGTGTAGTCTTGCAAAACTTTTTTTCTCGCACTTGCTCAAACTCAAATTATAGACTTTCAGATTTAAAGTTACTGTGCTCAGCTGTCATTTATTGACACCTTTCAGTCACGTCCCCAGTGACTTTTATAAAGTCATACCCAAACCACAAAAAGACACCTGGAAAATCGGCTTTGACCCTCCCAGAGGCAGCAATGACCCATATTCTGTCATCCGATGACAGCTTTCTGAGGTTACAGAGGGGACTCCATCCTAGTAACCATTTTGCAGGTATGAAACCAAACACATTCCCTACTTTCAATGAACCATTGAATTCATCTAATGGTCTCTCTGAAGGGTTCAGCATTCCCTGTGGGAGTAATGTGGTAGTAAGGGGTGATGTTAGGTGGGTTAGACACAGTAAAACCTTCATACAGAGACAAAAAAGAAACATTAGTCTCTTGCTTGTACAGCTGTGGGCCCAACAGTGACTATGTGATGTGGTTCACAATGAATCTAAATGATGGGTTAACACATTGAATATTTTAGCCACCAGACACAGCAAGAACATCCAGGAATTTGTCTTCACAGGGGAAATAGTGTTGTCGAGGAGAGCCCACTGTAGGGGGGAACTCATTAATCATTTCAAGCCATTGAACCGTGCAGTTCTTCTACCCCTCTCAAGCATCTCTGCTATAGAGAGGCACTCTCCTCGACAAACGTTATTCCAATGCCCTTTCATTTATCACCCCAAATCAAATTGCATGTTTCTGCTTAATAATAGAAGCCTCCCAAAAAGCTCTCCTGATGTGTCTTTTTGTAAGGTTCAGTGTGCATTGAGAAATGACTCTGAGCGTAAGTACAACCTTTATATTTAAGGCGATACTCAAAGCTAGAACTGCTGAGTGTCAGTTGTGCTGATATGCTTGAGCATGGCCGATTTGTTTTGACCTTGGATACACCTACGGTTGACAAGGGTCATCTAGGGTATGCTATAAATATTTCAGTTGTACGGACATGTAGGTACTTAAAAATTCAGTTTGTATTGTTGTCCTCTAATTATACTCTCACAAGGTGTTGTGATGTGTTTGCTGAAGATGTTACAGGTTCTTCACATACTGTCAGAGCAGTTGGGGTTTTGACGAGTTTAAATATTTTGACAGTAGGTATTATCTCATGAAATACTAATAATCTCTTTCTTTCTTTCTTTCTTTCTTTCTTTCTTTTTTTATAATTTTTATTTTTATTATAATTTTTTAGTTATTTTTAACTAGTAATTAATTAATAACTTTATAACTTTTTATTTACAACATCATATATATATATATATATATATATATATATATATATATATATATATATATATATATATATATATATGTGTGTGTGTAAATTTAATTTATTCATTATTTATTTCTAACTTTATCCATTTATGCTAAATGTAGATTGCACCAAACTAATAAATTAATGGTAATTTAAAAATGACAATTTTATGTGATCATTATAAGTCTATGTAAATGCCCTCTACAAGTATGAAATGTGTAACAATGCTTACGCTTGTGGGATTCTTGGTATCCAATTTAGTTGGCACTGCACCATTCTTCAATAATCTGTGCTGAAATGTCCAGCACAACCTGTTAAGGTCAGATTGCCGTGATGAAGGACCTTGTTAAAAAGAAACATCAGCCACTCGTTTCACTGTGAGCCAGAAACAAAACAATGTTTGGCAGACTTTCCCTGTATCATTGGTTAAATAACAACTGGAATAATTGCATTTTATTTTATTGTTTAGGAGTAATGGCATCTGTCCGACATCCTCCTTTTTTGCTTTAGTTTGATGCAGTTTAAGTTGCTAAGGCCCAAATCATCCGTAATGAAATATGTGTGCTCATATTAATTTCTAAGATTCTAAGAAAAAGAAAAAAAAAAAAAAAAAAGAAAAAGGTCATTTTTGACTTGGAACATAGTTTTAACTTCCGGAAGAGTTTACATAGTACATTACACTGTTGTATTTTCAAAAGATCAAAGAAAATTTGATTTTTCAAGATGTGACCCCTTTAATAAAGGGAGACTTCTGCTTTCCTCCATTAAATGATGGACTGCTTGAAAGATTACTTTGTTTTTATGAGTGGCATTTCATTTTAATTGGTTCATTATTTCCAGCAATTGCATCTTCAAATTCCCTTGATTGCTGCAGCTGTGGTTCATGCTGTGTCAGGATAGTTGAGGTTGTGAACACACACACACACACACATTCAAACAGGCACATACTTCTATTTGCCAGATGGACACATTAAATCAGTGCTTGCTGGACCTGGCAGGATGTTATCAGAAGCCATCGACAGCTTCTACTGTGGGTGGATATTGCTATAAAATCGGAAGAAGTGCTGATGTTATCGAATGATGGATTTTGGTCATAAGGATGTGATGGTTTTCATTTCTTAATTGAGAATCCCTCAAATAGCGCTTTCAGACATGTGTTCTAATGTTGCAGTCACAGATTATGCCACTTCCTTGCCAACATTGTGCTGTTTCCATTGTGGATGTAATGAATGTGTTAAATGATGCACATCCATCTTTTCAAAGATCTCAAAAACTATATTTGGAATTTTGGGACTTCACATTATTGCAGTCATTCAGGTGACACAGACAAGAAAAAAATCTCTGAGGACTGGAAGAGAAGAGTTTCATATTTTAAAATGTTTTTTTTTTTTTTAAGGATAGAGTTATTGAGGGTTGGGCGGGAGTCATGGTTATTGCTACATTCTCAGTAGGAATATGGTGGTTGATTCAATGAAATGATAAATGGGTCCAAATATTTTCAGGATAAAAGTGCTCTAACACTGAAAATGTTGCCACCGCTGCCTTTGAGATATTCTATCTTGGAAATTCTGAGGTTTGGAGAGAAGAAAATCCCTCTTTATCCAGCATGACAGGCCTTGTTTGGTCTTTCAGAAACACGAAGAACAGTTCACAGAAATCTTTCTGCCATTGATACCTGTATATTTTCCTTCTGTAAGGATTTGTCTGTTTCTCAATTGTGGGAAACCTAAACCTGATGAGTGCAGCTCTTATCTGACAAGCTGGTCTGGGAGATCACTAGACTCAAAGGACTGGTTAGTCTAATCTTTGAGCATTTAGTTGCGCTCTCAGCCCTCTAGGATATTAAAATGCACCATCTGTTTACTGAAACCTGCTCAGCATGGTTTACATGCAAGACCTTGTCAGTCAAATTTATGCTTGAGCGAATAGGCATGGCAGCATATGCTTGGCAGGAGAAAATATATGAGATGAAATTTCCTCACATATTTACAGAAATATGGCAGTATTATTATTTTTTACTATACCGGAATTGGCACAGATAAATGATCAAAGCCAGAAATAATACAAGGAATGGTGAGTTAAATTTATTTTAACTTCATATATATTGTTCACTTATATTTATTTTATTTATACAAATTAACGCAGGCAAGCTGCTACTGTAATGGCCATTCTGAGCAGTCTGTGATCTTTTTTCTTTTCTTTACTTGTTTATTAGCTCTTCTGAATGTCCTTGATCAAATTCTGCTTATTTATTTAATTTTAAGATGAGATGCCAACAGTACTTGAGCCACCAACTGTTATTTTACCCAGAAAATTGGCAAAAAAGTCTAAATTCATAATGAAGGTACACCAGGCAGCGCAACGAGAAAATTAGCTCAATTTACGGTTTTCGGTGAAGGTCAAAATAGGGTTGTGAAAATATAATATACCACAATATACCACATACATTCCTATACGAGTGGGATTAGATTTCTCTGGGGACCCATGAGTACTGAAAAACAGTAGGTAATTTGCTCTGTAATTTTTACCGGGGTAGTGTGAGGAAAAACAAATTTACCTAACCTCCTTAGGGAAAACTAGCTGCGCCCAGATCAGGCTTTAGGCAATCACCCATTGCCATCACTATGCACGGAAACGAAATGGACTTGGAAAACACTTATACCCTAGAAAAGAAAGCGCTTTGAAAATACCATAGTGATGTTAAGCTTTGATCTTAAGTCATTTAATTGTTTATTTTACAAATGTTGTACAACAGAGAGTGTAAATAGACTATACTATAGACTCTAGCCTACAATAGACTATAGCTTTCATAATACACAGCAAAACAATATCAGAAAGCATGAGGTACCTACCCTCAAAGACTGGGAGGTAGACAAAAGGAGCATACTTGGAAAGATCAAGGGTTTAACCCTTCTTTGAAATGTCCTCTTGCATATTAATACATCTGAATCCAAATTCTCTGCTTGCCAAGTTTATGTCACATTTCCTGATTCTTGGCACTCAGTTTAGCAGTCATCAATTATCCCCAATAGCAAAAATGACTTGACCGACATTTTATGCTTTTTTGTCTCATGGTAATGTAAAAAGTATCTTTTGCCAGCCTTTGTAGTCAAGAGAAGCATGAAGCAGTCTTTACTAGCCATTGTTTAACAAATTATTCTGATTTTATTCTGACTCATTTTATTTCTCTTTTTTTGCTTATCTTTACATTTGTCAGCTACATAATGCTGTTGAATAATCGATAATTTGTATTTATTTTAAATCTAAAATTGGTATAAAAATATAAAATATTTTTATAGCATTTTTCAAAAGGATGTTCTTTGTTTTGTGCCACACCTTCTCTGAAAACACCTTGACAATAAACTCTACATATGATTTGTTTATTAATGAAAGTAAACTAAAATACTAACAAAATAGTGTTATATATATACTATTTAGTTTTATGTAAGAAATGAGTCATTATTCATCAAAACTCTTGTGTGTTTTTCCAGTTCAGATCTGATGCATGATCTGCACAAGAACATGTGGCATGCTCGGTAAGAAACTGCACAGAAACTTCATCAGATCTGGCATGTATTGTCAACACAGCAGAATTGAATATGCGGACATAAGCAAGATTTCGGAGTTTTAAGGACAACCCCCCCTTCCCCCCTCCCATGTACACAAAGGTACACGTGTCTTGAAATCTGCCTTGCCTTGGTACTCTTTAATAGTTAATGGGTGCACAAAAAATAATTTCTTGACACATAACATTCATAACATTTAGGTCGAACCACTGTTGTCACATGAACTATTTTAACTATGTTTTTTTCTACCTTTCTGGGCCTTAAAAGATACCCAAACAGAAGCCAGATAGCTCATGGATTTCATCAAAAATATTTTAATTTGTGTTCCGAAGATCTTACGGGTTTGGAGCGACATGAGGGTGAGTAATTAATGACAGAATTTTTATTTTTGGGTGAACTAACCCTTTAATAGTTTAAAGAGGACCTATTATGCCCTTTAACAAATTCTTGATTTTGTTTTTGGGGTCTAATAGGTTTTCATATTTTACATTGTTGCAACACCTCTCTTCCCCATCTGTCAGTAATGCTCTGTTTAGTTCTGGTTTCAATGGAGCCCCTAATTCCGAAAAGCGCTATGCGCAATTGGTTGGCTAGATCAGTGTGCTGTGATTTGGTCAACCACTTGGAGTATGTTTCAGAAATCTCAAACTACTTACCATAACCTTGTTAGACTTGGAGGGGGCAGCATCTCTTGGACATGGTGACAACAGACTGTTAACGCAACTTAGCCAGGCGTTGTTTCCTTTATTTTGCATATGCCTTGGGTGAGAATTATTTAAATGAGAATTATTGTGACGTGTATTTACCCGGAATAAAACTTAAGACCACAACTGAGGGAGAGTTTAGAAACCTTTCTTACAGATATAGAGAATAACTCCCTTTGGGGTAGATTTGTGCATTGCAACTTTGCAAAGACCTTTGTCATGCTCAAACAACTACATTACACACTAAAGTAAGATGAAAATGTAAACAGAACAATAGCTCTTTAACTCTTTAACTAAAGCAGCAATGTTAAAAATGAAACAATGGAACATCATAATTATTGTTTTGAACTAAATTTTTATTTACCTGAAATAAGTGCAAAGGTTTTTCTGAGGTCATCTTCATTGTGTGCTTTGTCCCTCATTGTGTGCCTTGTTTCCCATAGGTCTTTGTAAAAAATTGCCATAGCAATTAATATATAAATCACTTTGGTCCATCTGTTTCATTTGAAGTATTTTTCTCAGAATTCAGGGATTTTGTTCTCACTGCTGTCATTCTTCAAACAACTGTCTCTTCCTTTCTCTATACGATTCCTTTCTCTCTGCAACCGTACATTTGTCTGCTTCATTTCCTCCAGGCCACCCACCAAATATGTGACCATATCTAGACAATGTATGTTTACAGCAATAAACAAATTAAACATAACAGAGCTGCAACAACAACAGGAGCATGAGTGAAATAAGCCTACTGGCATGAATGGAAATGGCAGATGGAAGTAAGAAGTGCCGCCCAGGAGACACATATCACATAGATAACTGATGCCAGCCCAACTGCGTCTGACAGGAGGCTGCGATATTTAATCAGACCTAGCACTGAATCAACACCACCGCCAGCTGCAATTCAAATCCCTTTATATAACCCAAATGCCAATTAGCTGGAAATAGCACAGCACCACACCCTGTTGTCAAACTATTACATTATGATGTGTTGGCAGAGTCTTAGTTTGGCGACTCGACAGTGACTGGGTAGGTGTGTAACTGCACAGTTCATAATCCAAATGCGGAAATTTGGTTGTAATGTAACTTCTAAATTCAGAGACATGAAGAACAGGCCTAATAATAAAGGCCTTCTGATGCGAAGCAATGCATTTGTGCAAGAAAAATACCCATATTTAACAAGTTATAAAGTAAAATATCTAGCAGTTAAACTTATGGAAAAAGCGTAACTGACGCAACGTCAGTTGCAAAATGTAACACTCCTAATGCACAAGTTTTATTTTTCATTATTCTGTTTATTTTGTACTTTTATAACTCAAGATGCTTTTAGTTTTGTAGCTGATTGTGACCAAATACCTTTTTATCAGCCCTACAAAAGAAAAAAGAAAAAAATGACCTATGCAAGAGTGATGCCATTAAATGGAACAAACTGTAATTTGCACTACTGTCAAGTTCAAATTAAAGAGAAAAAAAAAAACTAGAATTGTGTTTTTTTTGCTTTTTCCGGGTCCACTTCTCACTTTTAACTAGTTGCTTATTAGCATGCTTATTACTAAGATATTGGCTGATTATTAGTATTTATAAAGCACATATTAATGGCTTATTCTGCATGACCTTATTCTATATCCCTTAATCCCACCCTATACTTAAACTTAATATCCGATAAGCAGTAATTAGGGGTTTATGAGGCAGTCAATAGTCAGTTAATAGTGAGAATTGGACCCTGAAACTAAAATATGACCATTTTTCCTATCGTACCAAAATTGTACCGAAGCGTGACCCCAAAACCGAGGTCCTCGCCGAACCGTGACTTCTGCGTACTGTTACACCCCAGTAGTTGTGCTTTCTCATTTCTAAAATGTTTACATTTTATACTTTTGCTGTCATCTAATGTTTAAGCTTTAAAAACAAAATTTCAATATGCATTTTTTATTCTGTACATTATAATGTTGTGATGTCTAAGTTTACTTAATTCTAACATTTAAAATGGTTGATTTTAGTCATTTTATTTTAAAGTTTTTATACAAAATAGCATACAATTTCAATATTGGTCATTTATCATTTATCTTCTGTATTATGAAAATAGTTATTGGCTTACCAGTACATGTACTGGTGCTGTATAAGTAAGCCTACTTCTATTTGTGCTACTTTCAATAAATGTTGACAGGATTTTGGGCTTGGAATAAGAGTTTAAATACATATGGCAAAATGCATAAAGTCCATCTTTTGTCTTGTTTCCTTTAGAATTTAAATAATACGTTTATTATACATTTGGACTGCTAGATTTGTTGTTTCTCGCTTCATTAGAAACTGTGAACATTGATTGAATGGTGCAACATCATAAAAAATCAATAAGCCAGAGTAGTTATACAGTTGCCTTTGGAATTAAAAAATAATTGTGAATATAATGGATGTTGGGGTGTCGAGTGAAAAGCAGGAAGTGTAGTGATGTTTTGTATTCTCTGAAGACCTTCTGTTGTCCCTCAGGATGGAGTTTACATTTTCATATTACATTTCAGCTTGTTTTATGTTGCTCAAACTCTCTCATCATATAGGGAGTGATAACAAAGTAACCACATGAAAAATAATCGCCCCTCAAACTACTGCTAAATTTTGACCTCACTCTGATGGTGTTAAAGGGGATTATGTTTGAGAGGCTTCTGTGGAAAGCAAAAGGAGTTTGAGATGCAAGTGAAAAGGAGAGAGAGAGAGAGTGAGTTCCAGCATTCAGCTCCACATCACTTGCCTCACTTTCTGCAAACCGTCTTCCAACACCTGCTACTAGCTGTAGATGACACATGAACTGTTCCATTTGATAGCACAACTGGAGCTCTGAAAGCCAAAGCAGCCTAAGTAATGACATCTCTTGCAAAGCCTCTGTACGCATTATCCCAGTGGAAATTAGCTGATTTTATAAATGATTTGAATTCTATCAGGTTGAAGCAAACACGTGGCCCTTTAGGAAAACTGCATACCTGAAGAGATACTCTGTGAGTGCTTGTGATAGACTTTTAGAAACGGTTTAGAGGCACCATATGCTGAGCTAGCCAGTTTCAAAGTTATTCAATCAGAGATGATTATAAATTTAGCACTCCGTATTGAATCCTGGCCAGGTCGTGTAAGCCTCAGTAAATATTTCAGCTAGAAAAATTATTGCAAAATACTCTTATGCCAGAGTGACCTATTGCTAATCATTTAAATGGCTGTAGCTGCTTGTTGAACATTTTTTTTTCCTTTTTTGCATGAAACATCAGAGGCATTATCTCATCCGATAATCATCCGATACCTTCAGGAATTATAATCAGATTCGGAAATCAAACATAAGCAAGCAGTACAGAAAAGCAAAGATCACAGAATATCCATGTTAAACGCTTTTGAAACAGTCCACAATTAGCAGGTGATATGGTAATAGGTGAGATTATCGTGTTTGGGTATAAAAGGAAGATCCACCAAAGACTAGGTTTTGCAAGCAAAGATGGGTCATGGCTCATCACTTTGTGCTGAATTTCGTGAGAGAATTATCAAACAATTCAAAAATCACATTTCTCAATGCAAGATTGCAAAGTATTTCGCCATCTACCATACATAACGTTGTGAAAAGATTCAGGGAATCCAGAGAAATCTTAGTCGGTATAGGGCAAGACAGGAAACTTCTATTGAATGCGCATGACCTTCGAGCCCTCAGATGGCACTGCACGAGAAACCATTATGCTGCTGTGTTAAAAATAGGGACATGGGCTCGGGTGTACTTTGTTAAAAAGTTGTCACTTAACACAGTCTGCTGCTGGATGAAAAAATGCAACTTGAATCTCTGTTGCGCAAAGAGAAAGCTATATATTGATTCTTTGTAAAGATGCAGCTGAATTCTCTTGGCTCATGCTAATCTCAGATGGTCCAAAAAACAGTGGAAATGTGTGCTGTGGTCAGATGAGTCCAACATCTTTCCTATGAAGCAAGACAATGCCAGGCCTAATTCTGCATGTGCTACCATAGAGAGTTTTCGTAGATGCTCTACACCGTAGAGGGGATGTGCTTGACTGGCCTGTCTGAAAATGTATGCCCCATCATGAAAAGGAGAATAAGACAACGATGACCACAGACTGTTCAGCAGCAGCTGTCTTGTACCAGGCAAGATTGGGCAAAAATTCCACTTGCAAAACTGCAACAATTTGTATTCTCAATTCCCAAATGATTAAAAAGTAATTAAAAGGAAAAGTGATGTGACAGTGGTAAACTTGCCTCTGTCCAACTTTTTTGGAGTGTTTTGTAGTGTAACATGCATTATGCAATCATTACTTTTTGATGCAACAAGTAAACAAAAACTTTAAAAGTAACGATTACTTTTTTGATGTAATGCATTACAAGTAACCTAATCGCGTTTTTTGGAGCAGCTGCGAATTACATTCTAATAACACAAATGCATTAATTTACAACCAAAAAAGTTACACCAGATGAAGTATTTTCAAGAACAATAGTCACAGTAATAGAATGGATTATAGCTGAAATTTAGCTAGTGATGCATGCTTTCCAATTTAGTGAACTGATGATTAATCAGAATTTCCTCACAATCTAAAAATGCCAATCTATATGACTTCTTTAAAGCTACAATATGTAGTTTGAGTGCAGAATTTTGGTAGTTGTCATCTTCACCTCACAGCCAGTGGAAAAGAATCAGGATGGGACTCGAGCAAATATCATGTTCATTGATGAGATTATTAATGTTACTGTAGTATGAAGCAGAGCAGGACCGAGTGTTGTGGAGCTGAACGAGGCCGGTGGAGCGTTTACTAATGAAAGACGAACACGACACATGGCTCGCGAACAGCGCAACTTTTATTATGCCGCAGTCGCCGCTTCCGCGACTTCTGGTAAAGCATATGAGGTCATATTATCATATTTTTGATCATATTAGATACATTTGTGTAATGAAAATGATGTTATAACGTTACTCTATGCATTCACTCTGCGGTTGCTGTGAGACACTTGTTGCAAACTGCAGTAAGACAGATCGATATTAGAATATTAATAATTGCTGGGTGGCTTGTGTTGATAAATGACATGCAATTCATTTTAAAACATTTTGTATGTTTGGGAAAATGCTGTATTACTTATATACTTAGATACTGTTTTTCTCTGAGGCATGGTAAAAGCATAGTATTCTTAAAAAATCGAGAAAACTAGATTTAAATAAGACTAAACCTGTTGAGCTATATAACAATAATTCGCTTTCTTTCTATAAATGTAACCAAACAGTTGTTCCTTTGTCTAATAAAACATGTAATATATTAAAGTGTCTTTGGTGTTTCAATGGTTTCCGAGGGTAAAACCGAGGGTAACGCGGATATGACGCTAATGACAGGCAACTCCTTGTCCCGTATCCTTGGTTAAAATCACGATTTACAAATAGTTGGAAACATTTAGGACATTGTAACTTCTCAACTGAATAAAATATATACCAATGGCCTAGTGGTTTTTGGTTATTTTACGGCAAAAATCTTACATATTGTACCTTTAAATGTTACTTGTTGTTACAATTTTCTTTTCTTTTTTCAACCTGCAAGAGTCTCCTTGCATAGAAGGAATGTATGGATATTCTGGATCAACTTGACATTTCTGACTGATCATTAGTCATCTTTGTTTGGAGAAAGAAAAATTCCACATACAATGGTTGATATGCAACTATGCCACCAGAACATGCATACGCAAGAAAATGGTTAAAGCTGTTGATTGACATCTATCTGTGAAAGGGTTAATGCACATATAGTGGAACTAAAAATTGTTTGGAAAGTTTACCCATGTTACATGCTATCAGAAAACTGGTGCTGTAGAATTGCCAGCCTTGTCTGTGCAAGTTAAAACCATTGTAACTCTGCCATGACCTGGTTTTCCTTGTAACTAGCATTAAGGAGAGATGTTATGTAATTACCCGAAAAAACATTTTTAAATGGAGCAAACTCAACCCACAGGAATAATGTCAGTAACACATAATCAACTAGACGTTCATCAACCTAGAAAAGTAGCTTTGAATAAAACAACATAACACCTCAAATATCAAACATTGTTTGCTGAAGAATTCATGTGCAACAATATTATTAGATTCATAACACAATTATTAGATTCATGTTATTGTTGTTAAACTCTCTGAAGAGTTTGGGGTCTGTCAGTTTGTTTTAATACTTTTGAAAGAAGTCTCTCTAAATCTCTAATTTATGTCATTGCAAGAGATATTACAATTTAAAATAGCTGTTCCATTTCAAGTTTTTTAAATTTAATTCATTCCTGTGATGGCAAAGCTGAATTTTCAATAGCCTTTATTGCAGACTTAAATGTCACATGATTATTCAGAAATCATTCAGATATGCTGATTTGGTGCTCCTGGTACTTTTCTTATTATTAAGAATTATTATTATTATTATTATTATTATTCTTTGATAAATAGAAAGTTCTGTGGTAATCTACAGCATGCTGCAGATGCCATTTATAGAGGTTTAATTCTGTTTAACTCGAAATATTCTTTTGGAATAACTTTTTAAGTTACATTCTTAAAAATGTCTGCCTTCTCAGTCTCTCAGATGTTTTTGCACCATGAAGTCAAGTTGAATAAGAGGTAGCAAATGTGCATGTTTCATCAAGCAATCTGAATAAAACAAATAATTTGCTTTGTAGATTTTTGCATGGATGATCAAATACAAAAGGGTGCTTTTGAGCTTTGGTTGAAAATAAAACATGATTCACAAATGCAAAATGTGAGGCATGACATTATTAGTCACAGTATGCTGTGAAAAGCAGTCTCACAAAAATTGATACTTCCATGTGTTTCAGCACCAGAATGTTTGTTATCACCTGCTGAATGTATGAATTGAAATGGCTGATGATGATGAGACCTCTGCACCTAGTAATAAATGGAACACAATACTGACATGGAGGTGGCATTTAATAGCCACATGGAAAGTGGTCTATTAACAGAACCAAATGTATTTCGCCAACAGCACTCCTACGGTCAGAAACATCTCAATGACAGATAGGCTACAGTGTGTAATTATACAGCTACAAGGTAGACTAGAGCGACCTTGTGGCCCTTGTAGACTTGGGCTCTGCTTAATCATATACAGTTGTTTTGGAATGCTTTCAGTGTCTTAAAGTTTTCCCCCATATTTAACTAATTATTTGTGCCCCGTAGGTTAGAAATTGGGATGCTTAAATATGTATATATTTTATGTGTGTGCAAGGATACATTCAATACATATTAAGTAAGATTTTTGGATTAAAATATCCACTAGAACAAAAATATATATTTTGTTGACTTGTGTACTTACATTATCCAAAATGTTTCCAAGAATGTTTAAATCCAGAGAAATAAGCATTTAGCCTATTAATGATATCATACCTGTGTTACCATCGATTTCTGGTTTTATTTTGTTGAAACCATGGAAATACCAAAGATGCTTTAGTTTAATACATTGGTTTATTCAGTTTAGCAACTGTTTGGATACATTCATCAGCTGAAAACTAATCATTGTTATATCTCTTAACACAGAAAGTCTTATTGTTTGAATCTCATTTTCTTGATTTACAGAGAGTACCATGTTTTACCATGCCTACAATTGATCTAGCTTACTGCAGTGTGTAGCATTGGCATTATAGAGTAGCATTAAAACAACTTTTAACACACAAATGCATCTAATTGTCAGTCACAGAAGGTAAAGTTAAGTCAATGGTTTTATTGAACAGAAGGACACAGTAAACAGGTATACAGTTGGGTATGGTGAGTTTACAAGTCCGTGAAACAACAGGTGACTTAGCTTGCAGAGTGAGGTATCTTTCTTTGTGTTGCAGATCGTGAGAGTACTGTCCAGCGGTTCGCGCACACGCCTGATGAGAAGTCGAAGCTGACGAAGGAACTGCCGATGGATCCGAAGAAGACAGGTGAGTCTGTAGTCTATAATAGACGAGATCAAACAACTAACTGAGGCAGTGCGAGTCTTTTATAGGGCGTGAACGTGAGTGAAGACAGGTGCAGATAGTTAGAACTCGGGTGATTGTGATCGTGTGGGTGGAGCTGGTCGTGCCGGTGATGTGGACGGTGTGACACTAATATGATAAAACAGCACTGCGTTACACCGGAAGAAACAGAAGCAGTTGTCTGCGGCATAATAAAAGCTCCACTGCTCTCGAGCCGTGTCACGCTTGTCTCTCATTAGCAGTCACTCTACTGGCCTCGTTCACACCCCGCTTCATACAGTAATGTTAATAAATCTTTAATACATTTGCTCATCCATGAATATGACTTCTGCCCGAGTCCTGTCGGATTCTTTTCCACTGGCTGTAGACGTGAACACAACACTTCCCATGATTCCGTGAAATTAAGGTGTCATCAAGCTACGCATTTTGTTTTGAATAAGCGACCTCAAAAGGTGAAAAATTACATATTGTGCCTTTAAAAATTTTCAGAGACTTAAGTAATGTTACAAAAAGTTCAAAATAAATGCTTTTGAACTTTCTATTCATAAAAAAAGAATCCTATAATAATGTATTATGGATCCCACAAAATATTAAGCAGCACAAATAATATAAGTTTTCAACAATAATAATATAAGAATAAATATGATTTTTGAAAGATCATGTGACACTGATGAAAATTCACAGTAATAAATTAAATTTTAAAATATATTGAACTAGAAAAAGGTTTTTTTTCATTGTCATATTTCACTGTTCAATGTTATTGTTACTGTGTTCTAGATCAAATAAATGTAGCTGCAGTGAGCAGAGTAGGATGTAGTGTAGTACGTCGTGGCATAGAGGCAAGTAGAATCATTTAAGATGAAACATTAAATTTGCAGCCAAACACCTTCTTGACACTTTGACAATGGTTTGCACATGTGTTTTACAAAATAAAAAATACATTCGATACTAAAAAGTATTGATAAAAATAGTTTTAACGGAATGGAAGATTCAGTGTTGCATTGTTCGCTTAACAACACGTTAACAGCAAACGTTATTGAAATCAAGTCAAGCGTTATTGAAATCGAGTCTAGCATGTTTGCTGCATATGTACAAGCGACACAGCTATACGCAGGCAGTAGGCAGCTCACTAGGTGTTGGAACTGAGCCAGTGTGTTTCATACTCTGTGCAGATTCTGCACACTCCAAGAATGACAACAGAAAAGCCTTGCATGCTGTTTGATGCATGGTGAGTTTGTCATTGAGATTCCTCATCACATGTTCATGGTCTCAAAACAGGAATCGTCTCAACAAAAAAAGTTGGGGATGCTTAAAAGAAGATTATGCCTCTTCATTCAGTGCTTCTACATCACTTCTTACCAGTACTTAACAGAAGGCCAAAGGACACTCAACTCATCACTCTGCCAGCCCAGCTGTGGAAATGAGAGACCTCTCATTTAAAAGGTCCGGTGGTTTTGGTATTTTATAATTCAACCTTTTTTGTTAATTTTGTTGTAATGGGTTCACTTACTCTAAGACATGACTAGTAATCAATTCGGTTTCAACTTGGCATAAGAAGTCTGCTTTTAAGAACTCCAAAATTGTGAAACGGGTCCATATAATCATAGTACTGTTTGTCTGGCTATTATGGTTGTGTTAAGTACATTCTCCTTAATGCTTTGAAAAACCTAGCCAAGGTCAGACTGATGCAGTCACCCATTATTGGATTTATCTGTCTGATACTTGAAAGTTGTGGACATACAAGCCATATTTGCCGCTATAGTTTCCTTTTTTTTTTTTAGATGGCATCTAAAATAGCACCTGCTCTCTCTTGTATAAGGTTACACAGTAGGCATTGTGCAACTGAAACCAGTCAGTATTGTATTTATTCCACTCATGAAGAAGCTGCACCCCCCCCCCCCACCGCATATTCCACCCCAAGGTTTGTGAAAAATGCTAAGTCTGAGAAAATAGTTTTTATTTGAAGTTCTAAAGGTAGTTTGTTCCCCACTTAGCCCCTGGCTTTCATTTTTAGAAGGGGAGCGTTATTGTAGGTGACACAAAAGCTTGACGTCACATAATCCTAGCAGGTGCTACAGGCAGCCTGCCCGTTCTGTGACTGGCCACAGAGGAGTTCCTGTCAGCCCTGCTTACCAGTCTTTGCCCTGCTTTTGTTTATTTGCAAGGCAGATGAAAGGTCTGTTGCAAAACACGGGCTGAGTATTACGGCTGGAAATTGTTCATTCGCCAGTACAACCAGCTATGAGCTGGTTACATCGCAGCAGCTAAATGCAGATGTTGATAGGAGTTGTTTAACACAGGTGCATGAAGTCCCTGGAGCTGCAGTTCTGAAGGAGATTCAGCAGCGAGATATATATTTCTTTAAACACATCTCATTCAATACTGCAGCAATGTTACAAATGAGTAACTATTTTCCAATGTTGTATTAAGGGCCATTAGTTTAATCATAGAAGCAGTCCGTATTGATATAAATGTTCTTTCATATTAGTAACGGCATGAATAATCTATAGGAGTGTAGCTAATGTAGCATTCTTTTCCTGCTTCAAGACAGTTTGTAAATGGAAATTCCTGACTGTGGGTGAGCTTAAATGAAGCTTTACTGTGACTTCTGAAATTGCCTCTTCTGTCTTCTTATTTCTTCAGTTGTCACAGCATTCATACACAGACACACAAAAATCAGTTCGCAATCTCAAAAGCAGTTGGTGCAGGACCCCGAGAAAGTATATGTGAGCATACAGTTGTGGCCAAAAGTAATTTCCGGCTAAGGAAAATTGCCATCTTCACCCTTTACTCGAATATTTGAAAAATGTTTTATATTTTGTAAGCATGTTGTGTAGTTGTGCTTTGATTTTTTTCCTTTTCTTTTCTTTTCCTTTCATTTCCTTTCCTTGAATTCCTTTCCTTTCCTTTTCTTTCCTTTCCTTTCCTTTCCTTAAAGCTGTAAATGCCATAGAGTGATTATCAAATTGCTAAGAATGCAATTTAGTTTAATAAATGCGCTGCGTGTTTTTAGAGTGAAACGCCTCACTATGTTGTGTTCTTAGTGAGAACAAGCGAGCAGCTCATTATCCACTGGTATTTGCAGTGTATTAGAGCAGCTCGGTATTATGTTATGTTATGTTATATTCAAGCAATACGAGCATGATCTCAAATCTCATTGCAGCCCTACCAATTACAATGCAGTTGTACTGGTCCATATTATATTTACTATATTAATGGGTTTCTTAAGCATTTCAAATAAAGCTTCAGTTAAAATAAAGCTGAAGACAAGAGTGGACATTCTGCTAAATTTCTTGTTCTAATAAATGTAACTTTTGTGTTCCATTTGAAAAAAATTCATACAAGAAAGTCATACAGGTTTGGCATAACAACAATATGATGAGAAATCCTTTAAATCTTTTTTGATGTTGACTGTAAAATATTGCATGGCATTGTTTCTGTGCAAAACAGAGACCTCCTTTTGCTCCGTCATTAATCTAGTGTGTGTACATTTCTAGCGTTTAATTTTGTGATGGATCAGCTTTGAAGGATACAATATGGAGGTGAACTGAAGGGAGACAAAAAATAAAAATGTGCCTTCAAAACTAAAGCTTTTTTTCACGCTCCAATCGCATGGAAGCTTTGTTCAGCACAGCCAACCATTCAACAAATGCTTTTCCCATTTAAAACCTTGTAAAATAGGATTCCTTGGTAGTTTTAATTTGACCTTTCAGGTTGTCTGAGTGAAAGATGAAATTTTTAGATGGGCCCATATTAAATAAACACGTCAAATGGAGGGGCCAAAATTTTAATGGAATGAGAGAATGTGCTGGATGAAAGAAAATGGCAAATCATTACCAACAATGTTTGAGGAAATAAAGGTGTTTTTGCCATCCCTTATTAAAAGATTCCATGTGGCTTACATTAAAAACTGGCTATTGATGTGCCTTGATTACACCTCAAAGTTCAGGCCCGCCGTTCAATTCGTAAAAAGTTAATTCGCATTACTCTTGTCAGAGGAGCAGGTCTTCACTCAGGAGGGGAACTTACAATATGTTTTCCAATATGGTGTGATGAGTGAAGTGTCATCTGTAAATTGTTCTACATCAAATCTGCCTTATTGATTTCTGTCTATTGGTCTGAAAATCTTGTACTGTCTGGCTCCTCATGCTCTGGAGGAGAATTATTACTTTTTCATCAGCTCATGGATATTTCATCTTTATTCCTCCTCCAAATGCATTGCCAGCTGCTCAGTGAGATGGGTAATATGCCCTGGTCACGTCGATCATACGAAGCAAATAAAGTCTTGGTGCCAGTGTTAGACATTGAACAGACAAGCTGTGCATGCTGCAGACTTTCATGGAGCAAGACGCTCTTAGCAACTTGACACCTGTCATGGAAGTGCTTACATCTGTTTCGCTTCTGAGCACGGAAAATAATTAACACTGTATCCAAAGTTGTTAATAATGAAAAATGATCACTGTAATTAATGATATCTGCCACTCCTTATTCCCTCTCTCCTGCCTTTTTTTTTTCTCGCTGCCATGCTGACGGAACATTAACTGCAGGGGAAATTAGCTGCACTGTTCATACTGTACATTATTGTTAGACTACTATTTCTGTTAATGTTAAAATCAGAAGGATAAGTCAGTTTTTATTAATTGGGTTTTAGTAGAGCGATATAGGAGATACATAGTGATGTTTTTAGTGCAGGAAAAGGCTTCTCCATACTGTTTATCATATGCATTACTCGGGGAGGGAGAGAACCACCTGGTGTGCCAGCAGCTTGACTGAAAAATGTTTCTCAGAGAGGAAACTTCTCTCAAGGAAGGACCATATGAGCACCAGATTTTCTTTGCACACAAAGAAATTAGGCATTCCATTTAAAAATATTCTCTTGCTGTTTACGGTTACTGTCAGGGACTTCTGTTTTTCTAGCCGAAAGATGGAATTTAATGATTTTACTTAACTAATTTATACATATTTTTTCCTTAATATTTGTACTGTGTGGTAATCATTTTATAAAAGCAATAAGGTGCTCATTGTTGTGAATACAGTCATGGGTGAAGGGGTTCCTAAGAATGCCCTTTAGCAGTGACTGTATTCACAATACAGCACAACCTCTCGTACCTTGACGCTTTATACTTATAATATGCTTTGGTGGGGAACAATTTTCCCAACAGTGTTTGAATGAGAAACATGTAATGTGTTATGTTATGGATGCGATGCAGCTTTTAAATCTAAATCTTCTATCACATGTCAGTAAATTGAGCTGGAACAAGGATGAAAGACAGCAGTGAGAACTGGTTAATGCCTCAGCCTCTGAATAGAACAGTGAGAAAAAGCTCACCATCTTTCTATACCAAATGTGTGGACTTGTAATATAGAACACTGTAAGAAAGTATGACTGAATATTATTAAATTTTATTCTGCTTTTTTTCTTAATTATTTGAATGGATGACATGAACTCAAGAATGTCTGACTCCAGAGAATAATTGTTTATAAAATGTTCCATGTTTTAGTCAAGTTTGACTTGTACCCACTGCCCATATAACTCTAATTCTCAAATATAGTGTTATTTGCTATTTAACAAACGCTTTAAGTTCAAGGTGAATTTTTGCTTAATTGCAGGAACCCCCTCGAGCCATTTGGGGTTGGATGCCTTGATCAAGGGAACAGTAGAAAAAAAATTGCATTATTACAGTCTCATTACCTCTTTAGTTCCTGGGTCACCCCTACTCTATTTGAACTTGTAGCCTTTGCATTAATCCAGATCTTTTAACCACTAGAATATCACTGCCATAAAACATTGTCCATCATATGTTATCGTCACTTATTATCATTTAGCTCACACTGAATGCTGTTTCATTTAATGGGACATATACAATCCCTCTGTCATCTCTAAAAAAAAGCAAGTCAAATGAGTGATGATGAGGAGGAAAGAAGAGCTAGCATGAACATGTGCCAAAATAGTTATATGGGGTAGAAAAAAGGAAAATGATGCATCTCCTGGCTGAGCCAGAGACACAGATGGAGATGCTGACAAGTACGAAAAAAAGTTTAGTGTGAGAATAAATCATAACATGAAGCACTGACAAAAAGCAAAATAAATTAAAAATGCTATTGAAAATGTCAAGCTTTTATGATGTGTAATATACACACACTCACCGGCCACTTTATTAGGTATACCTTGCTAGTACTGGGTTGGTACTTTTGCCTTCAGAACCGCCTTAATTCTTTCTGGCATAGATATTGTCATGTTCAAGAAACTGGTTTAAGATGATTTAAGCTTTTTGACATGGTGAGTTATCCTGCTGGATGTAGCCATCAGAAGATGGGTTCTCTGTGTTCATAAAGGGATGGACATAGTCAGCAACAATACTCGGGTAGGCTGTTGCGTTTAAATGATGCTCAATTGGTACTAAGGGGCAAAGAGTGCAAAGAAAATATCCTTCACACCATTACACCTCCACTGGTAGCCTGAACCGTTGATGGATGGATCCCTGTTTTCATGTTGTTTACACCAAATTTTGAGCCTCTGAATGTTGCAGCAGAAATCAAGATTCATTCGCCCACACAATGTTTTTCCAATCTTATATTGTCCGACTTGAGCTGACAGGACTGGAAGCCGGTGTGGTTTTCTTCTGCTGTAGCCCATCTGCTTCAAGGTTCGAAATGTTGTGCATTCATAGATACTCTTCTACATACCTCAGGTGTTTGCCCAAAGAACTGTTGGTCACTGGATATTTTCTTTTTTTTTTGTCCTAGAGACGGTTGTGCATGAAAATCTCAGTAGATCAACAGTTTCTGAAGTACTCAGACCAGCTCATCTTGCACTAACTTTCCCATTCTGATGCTCAGTTTGAACTTCAGGACGCCATCTTGTCTACATGCCTAAATCATGTCTACATGCCTAAATGCCTAACTGATTTCATAAGATTGCATGATTAGATATTTGTTAACGAGCTGTTGAACAGGTATACCAAATAAAGTAACCAGTGAGTGTATATAAACACACTAGATTGTGTGAAGTCATGTTCACATTTTTTCTGACCAGTGCTCTGATAGATTACCCTAAATAACATCACCATTATTATTTGTATTATAATGTTATTATTATTATTAATTAAATGCCAATGTTGAAAGTATAACACATGTTTTACATACATGTTTTGAGAGTCCTTTAGAATTGTATTGTTATTTAAACACTGGAATGAAAAAGATCAGTGTCTCAGTTTAATAAAAGCACTGTTCATCTTTCTCTCTTCCCTTTTCTTCTCACTCAATGTTAGCCGGATGTGCCTCGACCCCACGATTGTAACCAGGGAATGTTATTCCCTGTTTGTTTAATCCATTTGTGTTGAGGGTCTTTCTGCTGTATTGTCCTTGGATCAGATCACTTTTCAATTGTTAGATGGCAACACAGACCTCTAAAGCATTTAATACATATATATTGATAAATGACTCTTCTAGTCTCTTGAAAGACCTTAATCCTCTAAAACAATTATAAAGACAAAGAATGTTTGTGCACTGGGAAAAGGTAGCATTGAACAAGTGAGTAAATGTTTCAAAAGAAAAAAGAGAAACAGTGAGGGAAAAGTGGCTTAATTTTTTTGTCCCTCTGACTCAGTTAATATGGTTATTGGAAAAGAAAAGCTCATAGAATCTAATTTTGATATATTTGGACATTATTTGACAACCAAAGGTGATACGTGCTGCTTTATCTTTTTTTTCCTTGCAAATGTTGGCAAAATGCAGTGCCACTGTTGAACATCCTGACACAGGGCTCTGCTTGGGGCAACCTTCACATATATAAACGTTTACAAGCATATGAGTCTTGGCAGGGAGTTACTATAGCAACTCTCTGGCCAGATGTTCCTAAGATAACTTTAAAAGCACCTGGCTATGTGCACGTGTAAGACCACTAATATCAGACAAGCAAGTGTGTGAAGGCATATATATATATATATATGTTTGTGTGTGTGTGTGTTTGTGTGCAGTAAAATAATACATTTTATATAACTTTGTATTTTAGAATATTTTATAATACTTGCATGATGTTAAATTGTATTCTGCTTTTTGCTGAATTATTTGAATTTCTGACATGTTACATCTTTCTGATCACAGAATAGGGAAAATCCTTCTGAAATCATTCCAATATGGTGATTTGGTGCTCAAGTAATATTTCTTATTATCAGAGTTGAAAACATTGTGCTGTTTAATATTTTTGCAGAAATTTTGATACAGTCTTTGATGAATATATTTATTGATTTATATTAATTGTGCATCCTTGTTGTTTATAAATATAATATATATTTTATGTTTAAATATATTTTATTTATTTATTTTAAGTCTTTATCTCGCTATTTTTATTTAATTAATATTTACTTATCTCTTGACATATCTGATTGCATTAGGTCGGGTTAATATTTAATTTATTTCTGTTCCTATTTTAATTTAATTTAAAATTAGGCATATAATCATATTGGAAATTAAGTTTTGGATTCATTGCATAAGTTACATTATATAAATGTCCATCACTAACTTGCTTTAAACAACTACCACAGATGGCTCTAAATTATGAGCTGAAATTGGCAATAACATAAAAGTATTCCTCATCGCCGTTGCCAAAATAATGAATAGAATGTCCTTTTTACTACTTTCAAAGATGCCCATATCTGTGAACTCATGGATTTATATGCCAAACTAAGTAGATCTAAACTCATCCACCACTAAGGCTACTAAACTAATCCACTAGGCAGATCTGAAATAAAGATACACAAAGGGCAGAAGGATTTATCGTTCTATACAACATCTTAATTCCTGCCGACTCCATGTCGTCTTTCAGCTTCTAGAAGCAAGCTGTACCTGCTCTATAGCATCAAGTAACTTCTTTGAGCCTGACCTTTATACAATACAGTTCACCTGCCTCTGATACCACAAGAAGATTTCTTAAAATGCTTTAAAGACACTTTTGCAGCATCAGAGGCACAGAGTGCGCACAGGACAGCTTGTGATCCAGACTCCGTGTTCTGAACGAGAAGAAATATCCAGGGATAGTTTCTCTGCTGTCTGAGTGCAATAGCATTTCTGAGTGCAGTAGCATTCAGAAGGACCTCAAAGAAAATAAATAAATTAAACCGCTTCTAGTGGAGCATTTTACTTTTCACAGCAGAGGCCTGAGCTCGAAACTATTGATTGTGCTGCAGTTAGTGCCTGTTAATGTCATTCTGACAACAATATTAGGCGGCTGTTTGAGCCATTGAGGTCTGTTTTATTTTCTTCAAAAGGATATTATCTACCCATTTGCTAAGATTTCTTTCATATAAGGTATATTGGTTTAAAAATATGGTTGCTCTGTCATCATGTATAACCATAAAGTCTCTCAGAGAAGTATTGTATTTTTAACATTTCTCAACAAAAACCTATTTGAAAACATACATTTTGCATGATATCAAAACAATAGATTCATACGTAATTAGATTCTAATGCCTAATTGCCATGAACCAACAGCTGTTTATCAACAGTAGCAAATCTGGAGTTGGATGTCAAAAACTTGACAGGGCTTGAAAGAGCACCTGTTTTGCTGCAGTGTTTTAGTCGGATATAAAAATTAAATAAATAACTATAAGAACAAGCAACGAATCTATTATTTATAATCACTTATACATTAATTTAACTATACATTTTTAATTTAACTTATAAAATTTCTCAAAGCAGAACATCTGGCTGCACAATTAAGCCATGCATCTTGCTGTTCATTAGTCTATGATATAAATGTCCGTTACGCGACCTGACATGCTGTAGTAATTTTCCATGTCAGATTTGTGCTTGTAAGTAATGAAAGTATAAATTATTGTTGTAGCGATTATTTAATTTTAATGATATTAAATGGAAAGTTCTCCTTTCTGATTCACTGCGGTATGTCAAGTCACCTTTATTTATATACCATTTTTTTCAGTAGATTGTTTCAAAGCAGCTTCACAGTAATAAACAGGAAAATAACAGGATCAATAATGCAAGCTTAATCAAAAATGAGACAAATTCAAATTCTGCTCTAAAGCAATGGTGTCATTATTCAGCTAAAATCAATTCAGTGTTGATTCAGTTCATTTCAATAATAGGAGAAAGTTCTTCAATCATGAAACAAGTTAAGTTCAGTTCAGCTAAATGTCTTTTGCCATTTGAGGAGACATAAAGAGAGTTGTTGTCTTGGGTTCTGGTCACAGGGTCTCGTTTATGGATCAGATTTGGTCTGTATTCCCATACAGAACTCTATTATGGCATGGGTATCATGAAAATAGAATGGGAATCCCAAATTTACAGGAATAATCTCACAAAAATAATCACTGTGATGGCCAGCCATCAGCACTCCTTTGGCTTTTCATGGGTAATCCCATGGATGAGTGAAGTGTGATACTGATATTTCGTAATCAAGGTAGAGAACAAAAGGACAATTAGTAGCACAAAGAGCAACAGTACCAATCAGAGATTCATTCTTCTCTCGCTTTCTCTGCTGGAAAGATGGACTGCCAGGCTCCTCGGCCAACAACGACAGCATCATTTAAAGATACTGCGTGGTATGGTTTTGTTCTTGGTTAATGTGGCGCAGCAATTTATATACCCAGTGAAATCAAAATGAGAGTTTTGTGGCTTTTAATCCATGTGTGTTAGCTTTGTAGATGTCATAGCTAGTGTACTTCTAAATATACGTCCATACTCCCAACAGCTTGAAATGATCTACCTTGCACCAATCATTAAGTGACAATAATGGAAAATACTGAAACCATCAGGGATGTGATTGTAGTCCGAAGTGAAAGAGTCTGGAAGGGGTATCTAAGAGCACGTCAGCCAAAGGACACTCAGGCACCGGGATATCATTCCATGTCCTTGTCTTGTCCACACCCACTGGAGTTATTGTCAAGCAGTGGCCCTGAAGAGTGCCAGAGGCTCACCAGCAGGCTATCAAGGGCTAAGTGTAATGGACTGTCATTGAAGTCCCAAAGTCAATGGTACAGTCACAATGTTGCATTGGCTTTCAGTGGCTAAATGAGGGCTTCACCTTTGATGGCACCTCATGCATTTGGTTGTTGAGCTAATGGAGCACCTATAAGTGCAGCAATGATCCTTAACCAACTCTATAAACACCCCTCTGGGATCAGATCTTACTTGCGGTCTGCTTTATCTGTCCACTAGAGTGTAAAAGGGAGATTGGGTTTTTGCAGCTGGCTCTATCAAAGCAATGAAGGAAAGTTGAGATGATGAAAGTATGTTGAGGTTGCACTTGTATCGGTTAATGTAAAACAGATTGAATGCAATAAAAGTGTGCTCATGTGTGAGGAACAGAACAAAATTGTCAATGACCAAACTCATTGTTCACTGTTAATATCGCCCTATGCTGTAGCTTTTGATTTGTTTTTTAGAGTGCTTTCACACAGGTCTGATTGCTTGGTCTGAACCTGAGTTCATTTTCTTTCCTCTCCCTTTGCCCCTACTGGATTGTGTTCTGTTCATTATATTATTTAGGTCTGAACTGTGGTGCGTTTGCATCATCAAAGCAGCAGCTGTTTACCCCTGTTGCTTGGTAACGACGACACAGGGGAAGGTGGCAAAATGCATAACGTTGCTCACCTCAGTTTTGGTTTTTGAAAATTATGTTTTATTTTCAGTGTCAGCACATAACAACACTTGCGTCCATCTGCGGCAAATGTAATGCAAATGTTCTAAAGAACTCGGGAGTCCATTTCTGTTCTGAAAGCGAGCAGAAATGAGATATACATTCTTTCTGTTTTCTGTGTGGTCAGTCATGCTTATCAGGAAAGTGTTAACACACACAAACAATTTTCAGAAATCATCAATAGTGGTTCACTTCTCTCATTTAGTATGATTACATTCATATCAGCAGTGAACTGTACCCCAGACCACCCTTTTTATGCAGACATGGGTACGGTTTGAGCACCCTGAGTTCAGAAAACAGCTTTCACATCATCCAAACGAACCGAACTCTTATGTCAATTGAACTTGGGTGCACACCAACAAATTGCTAATGTGAAAGCACTCTCATACTCCAGAAATAGCGATGTCGTCATATTACATGGCAAACAATTGCGTTTGTCATCCATAAAATCTGCCTAATATTTTTTTTTTCACAAAAAATAAAGAATAGAGAAATAAAATGGCAATTTTCATTAAGTGCAGCCCAAAAAAAATAAAAATAAAATTCCAATAATACTCTTGCAATGGAAATCTATTGGGTAAAAGTACAGCATTGCAAATACGTTTAAAATGTCACTGCTACATTCACATTTATTATTTAGCATATAGATGTATTAAAGTAAATGTCAAAAAGATATTAACACATTCTTTCTGTTCTGAAAGTATTACCAAAACACACTTTTTGTCTTCAACGAATTGGCTACAACCTCTTTTAAGGTGCTGTAGTTCAAGGCTGGAGTCCATTATGTCTTCAGAAGATGTTTACAGATTTTTTTTTTTTTTTTTTTTTTTTTATAATTGGGCATTTCTTTCAAATTATATTTGTGGCGAAATATACTGTTTATAACAGAAAGTTACATGGTAATGATGATTATATCATTCGTCTGTGATATTCCTAAGAAGTCATCTCAACATAGTGTAGCAGCAGATAAAATAATATATTAATATATAAACTCCTATCTTTATATCACTAAAATGAAATAGGAAGCCTCTTGCAGACGATCACATCCACATCCAGCTCAAGAAGCTGTCAATCAAAAACTCAGTAGCCAATGAGAACACACTGCTGCTAGCCCTGCCCCCGCCACAGATTTGTGCCAGAATGACGAACGAAAACTCAGGGATTGTAAACAAAAACTTCACAAGCGTAAATTAAAACTCTGGAAATGCATTTTTAAGTACTGATCAACGAAAGAAAAAGGAGAAAACAGCAAAACATAACAGTGTATTAAAAACATTTTGCCTGCGATTTTTTTTTTTTCACTTTCAAAGACATTTTATTCAGGTTCAATTTATAATATCATCAGTTTCTTAAAATGTTACATTCATTTTTATTTTCACAAACTAAATTCCATACATTTCATGTGCTTAAAAATATGAGCTTCACATTTCACCTTTTATACCCTTCAGTGCATTCACCTCAAAGAATGTAAGAACATTACTAACATTACTGTGCATTCTTTTAGTTGTATTTGCAGAGTGACCAATTTAAATGTGTTGGACGAGTCAACAGAATACCACACATGTTGTCAATAAAGCTTAGGTTCTGTTCTTAAAACCTTTTTAATCACTGTCTGGTTAAAGGGATTTTTTTTAACCAGCACATAATTGCAGGACCAGAGATTGAACAAACAGAAAACTCAGGCAGTAGCTTGGGAATGCACCACAGCACCGTTCAACTCGCTTTAAACTTCACCTAATTGGCTACAACTACCATCCTACAGCCACAGAAACATCTGCCCTTCTGCACCTTGCAGAAAGCAGGAAAGAATAAGAGCCACCATTTGTCACAGTCATTATTGATGAAAATCTTTGTGTAAACAAGTCATCACTTTCAAATGCATTCTGGGTAGAGCCAACCCACAGACATCACACTTATTTCCTTTAAGGGTTAATGTCATGAGCCAGACTATTTAATTTCTTATGGCTGCACATTTTTTTTTCTAGGTAAAATTGCAATTTGAGATTTAAAATGTAATTCTTAAAACAAATTAACAAAAAAATTATAAAGAACACCAGGTTTGTTGTGCCTTCTAGGAAATCCCTAATGTGGACAAAAGTATCCATGTCACTGTAACTGAATATAAAGAAGATAGAAATGTTTTGACATAAACATGAAGACAATAAATACACGAGTGTTACAATATATGGTTATCTAAGAATTTCACGAATTAGAATTGCAATTTAATAATTGCACTTAGCCAAATTTCGAATAATCGTGCAGCCCTATGATTTCTGATATCTGTTCTTAAAACGGTGACAGGGCTGCCCTGAAATTTGAGCCGTTTAAAGTTGTTGTGAAGGTCAGGAGAGGGAAAAAATTTATTTTACAATGAGAATATGATTACCTAAAGGGCAACCACTGAGAATGCACTTATGACATTTATTTTTTTCCCACAGGTTTAATCTTGAGGAAAAATGGGCTTTTGCATAACACCACTCCAAAAATACTTATGCTGATAAGATGGATTAACAGTTGCTTGCACTTGCAAATGCAAAAGAATAGTTAAAAAGTACAGTTTTACATGAAAAACAAAGAAAAGGTCAATAACATAAAGACATTGCCCTTTTGACCCAAACCTTCTGTTCCTCTGACTGTCTTTGTGTGGATGCCAAAGTGTTTAACATAATAAATCCTTTTACATTCAGAATCACAATAATGTGTGGAAGCTTTTTGCTCTGCTTCTACACAACATCAAATACGTTGTTTAAACATGAGATAAGCTTGTGGTGAATGACAGATCAAAAGGACCTCTATTATGTGGCTAATTTAATTGTGAATATGTGCCACTTTGTTGAGCCTTTATTACTATTTACTGATTTTACACAGCCTAAGCTACACTATTAACTGTAGCATAACAACAATTACACAATTAAGTTTTAAATTTCCGTTAATGGATAATAGTGATGACCATGGTGGACCTTTACTGTGTGGCTAATTTATTTTAATATGTGAAAATATGTATTGTATGGCTTTCCTGAACCTTTATGATTATATTTACAACCTATAGCTGCACTATTAACTGTAGCATAACGATAATTACACAATTAAGTTGTAAATTTACCGTAATGGGTAAAAGTGATGTCTTTGGTGCTGGAGGCTGGAGAACGGTTCCCAGTATGAATTAATCATGCAAACTACAGCTTTACTATTCGCCATATTTGCTTTAGTACAGTTGTGTTTGTGTCCCCTTTAAATTATGTTTCATGTAGTGTTAACTGCATCTCTCATAATGGGTGTGCGTGGAGGTGCCAAATCATCTACCATGGCCATTTTGAAATGATGTTTGAGCAAAGAAGAGATGCTCAAATTTATGAAAATTAGTTTAGAACATAAAAATACACACAGTGTGTGAGAGAGTGATAACCATTACTCTAATTCCATTCCTCATCTGCGTAGGTGTTCAATCTTCTTTTCACATATGTCCAAAATTTCTCCTAATATGCAGTGAAGGTGCAACTTTTTTGTGAAAATTACTGCAATTAGCATTTTAAGTGCCTATGCCAAATTAATTCATTAAATATACCACAAAAATTAGAAGTCAGTCACAGTCAATAGAGCATTTCTGTCAACCATTTACTCTTGAGTTAAATTATCTTGGAGGAAAGGCTATTATGAACCAGCAAATAAGCAAGCTAGAGAAATCATAAGACTTTGTTCTGAAAAGCCTTTATTAATTTCTGTTATTACAAAAATTTTAATAATATTAATCAGTTAAGAGCTGTTCACACCAAGAACTATCATTATAACTATTTTATATCTATCTATCTATCTATCTATCTATCTATCTATCTATCTATCTATCTATCTATCTATCTATCTATCTATCTACTATCTATCTATCTATCTATCTATCTATCTATCTAACCATCTATCTATCTATCTATCTATCTATCTATCTATCTATCTATCTATCCATCTATCCATCTATCTATCTATCGGCTATCTATCTATCTATCTATCTATCTATCTATCTATCTATCTATCTATCTATCTATCTATCTATCTATCTATCTATCTAATGTATCTGAAATTTTTCATAAATTACTTACTACATTCGTCATGTGCTACTTCACCGCAAATAGAATGAAATTATTGCCTCTTCCTGAAAATGCTGTTACATGCATTTTTGTGTATGGTTGCCTAGAAACAAGGGATGGCTCATCTTACCCTGTAGCTCATTTTATCTCTGTCTCCCCCAATCATTAATAGATCTTCTGTGTATCTCAGTGTTGAAATGTGTGTAATTAGTGTTGCACCGCTTTTGCAAGTCTTGCACATTTGTGCTTTTACTTAGCTCAAATTTCCAATTAGAAAAGCTTTTTCTAACCTGTAGGTAAAGAGCCCAGTGTTGTGCTTGCATTTTATCACCTTTTCAAAGCGTTTGTGAAGCGAATGTGAGTGGGACCAGCGACGTTAAGCATTCAAACAAGAGTTTAGAAAGAAGGAAAGTGGAAAATAATTAGGAATCCCACGGTTACATAGATGTTTACAACTAATGAAGTGTATCTTTCACAATCTGTCAGCTGTCTCAAGACCACTACCTGGTGACAAAATCAATAGTGATGTGGTCAAACACTCTGTGGTGCTTGAATAGTTGCTCTCACCTCAATCTCTCCAAGTCATTATCTGTCTTTTGAGGGCATTTCTTTGTGATTGCCTTCTTAAACTACTACCATATTGTCATTGTCCATCTATGCCTATAATGGTTGATCCTTTTGGTTTCTTAGCTCTCAAGGCGGTTTGCTGCGATAGTAATTCAAGGAGACCTTATTTCAAGCAGTGCTCTTAAGAAGCTGAACATTTCCTCACGTGTGCCACTCGAAAAAACTGAAAATGTAAAAGAAAATATAATAAAAACGTAATATATATTTAATTCTGCATGTTGCTATGAATGGGATCCTAAAAATAAACATAGAAACATTTTCTGTTCATTGCTTATTCCCCTCAGTGTTGTTTAGTTGTGTATAAGAGGCTGCAGTGTAAAGCTCAGATAAGCCATAGATGTTGTAAGGATAGCCATCAAACCTATTTGATATGTCTCGATTGATTTATGGCTCATGATACGTATCTCTTTTCAGGATAAAAGGCTGAGGTGACAGGCCTGAATACTAACTCTTGGGAGCAAAATAATGAAAACAAAACAGCTGTCTGCTGCTCTTTGAAAAGCTCCTTTTAAAACACCCTTAAAATTAAATACACATGTGGGGTTTACATGCCGGGTGACAGTAGAAGTTTATTTTACATGAACTGCAGAAGATATATTTGCATGGCTACATATGTATAAATATATTTATTTACAAACATGTAAATTGATGTAAAGTTATAAAATTCATGGCACACACCCATATGCACATCACAAAATTGGAGACCTAAAATGTTATATATATATATATATATATATATATATATATATATATATATATATATATATATATACATATATAATTGCAATTAATTATATATGCAGTGGTTATTTCACTATGAAATAAAAATTGAAAATTGTAAAAAAAATAAAATAAATAAATAAATAAAAAGAAGAAGAGAAAATGCAAAAAGCAAAGGATGATACTATTTGTTCACTCATTCAGGAGTCTGTCATGTGCTAATAAACTGAGGATTTTTTATTTTATTTTTTTTATCCGAAGTGAAACTTTTGTTTGATCAAGAATCAAACAAAACCAACAGCAAAAGACTCAGCATGACAAAATAATGGGATAAATTTAATATGCAGAAAAGAAATCAATATCCATTTCCTTTAACGTTTGACATAATTATTTCTTTCTTGCCTCTTTCTTTTCAGAGTCTTCTATCACGTCCTTGAGGGAAGGCCTGTTTGAAATTGGCCTGTAATCATTTCAATCATATCAGTAAATTAATAAAATACAAGCAGCAATCTAGCTTCCTTTTAGCAAATATATTGAAATAACCCCACAGTGATAGAAAATGAAATAACATGTGGTGGATGATGTGAGAGACAGTTTTCATTTTGCGCCAACTTGAAAGGGCGGTGGTGGGGAATTAATTCATGACTTCTGTGTCTTCGGGCTCTCTTATCAAATCCAGTCGGAATAAGGCCATTTCACACACATGCATGGAGAATTGCGAATTGTATGTAATTATTGCTTCGCACTGGAATATTTTACAGTGCTAAAGATAAATTAAATGATAAGCATTTTGCACATAACCATGACAGTTTCCTTGTCTGCTGAACAAGTTAAAAAACTGAAAGTGTATTTTGGATACATTAGCACAGACTACAAATGTTGACAGGAAATTGCGTCTTACTTTATTCTCAACTTTAAAGAGCATCGCACAGATACGTCTGCTGCTGATGTGGCTTGACTATACTTCATTTACTGAAGAAAGGTATTCTAATTAGCTGTTCTTCTGACAAAGTTTGTAACTATATAAAGTTTGTAACTATGTCTGTCTACGCATAAACTATATAGAAGGAACATGATGTTGCTTTTTGATAGGTTAAAGACATTTTTTTTAAACAAAAAGGTGCATCAAAGAGAGATGTACTAACATCAGCTTTTGAAATGTCAGTCTACGATTATTTGCCCCTAAGCACAATTTGTTCCATATTAAGCAAACTTTATCTTTGTAGCTTCCTTTCTGTCTGACTCATATACAGTGCTTTGTTCCACACGGTTAAAAATACAGGCCAATCCATGTTTGATTGGGGGGTGTAAGCAAACTCTCTGAACTCACAGCTCTGTAAGAAATGTCATTCGGCTCAAAACCCTTTGATGAAGCCATCACTGTCAAGTTGTATTTTTACCTCAGTACTGTATCTTTTCTGGCACATGCTGTATTCGTGAAACGTGCGGCTTCCTGCATCGTCTGCCATCATAAAGCTTGATTAAAGAGCAGCTTTCGAGAGATATGATTTTTAGCGCTGCCAAACAGGTGCAGTCAGATGGTGACAGCATAGCAGCATGGCTGAAATGGGCTAGATGGAGAAAAATGAATCTTTTTTTTTTTTTCCTTGTCTATCTGCTGTTTATGTCTGTTTGGCTCATGGTGCATCTCTTTTGATTATTGACCTGCTAACCATTGACCATCGCGTGCAAAGACCTTGAATAGGGGCTCAAGGTCCCTGTCCTTGTCCTACATGTCAAGGACAAATGAATAGTGCCAAAAGTAGAATAGGGGAGAGTGGGATAAGTTGGGCCACACCATGTATCTAGGGATCTGTGTAACTTTTTAATGATATCATATATTTAGAAAGGGCCTATGATTTATTTTATTGTCAGTGAATAATTTAAAGGGATAGTTCTGCCATATATTTAGTCTTTTTCTGACCCTTGTGTCGTTCCAAATGTGTATGCATTTCTTTCTTCTGAGGATTAAAAAAAGATGATATTTTAAAGAAATGAAAATAAACTGATAAATTCATATAATACATTATATTTTCAAATTTGTGTTGGACCCCATTGACTTCCATTTTATGGATATTTTAAAACATTCCTCAAAATATCTTTCCTTTATTTTTTGTGTTCCATGGATGAAGAAAAGGGTTTTGAAATGACATGAGACTAACTGAATTATAATTCCTGGGTGAAATGTTCCTTTTCTTCCTTTTTCTTTCTTCTGTGGTACATGAAAGAAAATAACGTTGCTAACCAAACAGTTTCCCATTGACTTCCATTGTATTTTTGTCCATATAATGGAAGTCAGTGGGAGCTGAAACTAGTTACCAAAGTTCTTCAAAATATCTTTTTTTATGTTCTGCAGAAGAAATGCATTCAGGTTTGGAATGGAATTATGACTTTTTTTTTTCAATGATCTCTTTAAGTATGAAGCTCGACTACATTTAATATTATTAGCTCAAATAAATTCATATTTATTAATGAATACAAAGCATTTTTTAGTAACAATATCCATGTGCCTCGTAGGTCACAGTTCCTCCAGGATTCCCTTTGCTGCTTTCCCTTAGCTCGGCGCGCTAACTTGTCTGGGCGTTTAAATGAGAGGATGCAAAATAGAGAGGACATCTCTCTCTACTCCATCTGTCTCCCTCATACATAAAGCCTCAATTTCCAGCTGTAAATTTTTTCATTACCCTGGAATTGAAAGGAAGAGGGGGACTTTTCACTCCTCTCCCTGATGAGTTCATACATTTGAAGTGAGGCTTTGTCAGTTGAGAATTAGCACACTGCACATGTACTCTCTTAAGGTTCCAGGAGGCAGGCATCACATCAGAGTCTTTCAGAAGGAGAGGGTGAAATAGAAACTTTAACACCCAGCACTGTGTGTGTGAGAAGGAGAAAAAGAGATGATGTCAGTATAAAGATATTAGCCACCCTGCCACTGTAGCTCAGTTTGTGCAGAAAATTGGATTAGAAAACACAGGTCTGAGGTCGAGAAGTGGTGTAAGAGTTATGGATTTTGTTTAAATTGAAGAGACTTCTTTTGGGAGGTCTTTACATCAAATATAATCTTCCAAGTTACCCATCATGAGGTCTTTTATAATCAGCTAAACATGCAAGCACTGCAATAGATGTCATTTGCAGGCAACTATAAAAATCTTTCCGTAAAGTCTTGCCCTTGCCATTTATCTGCTTTTAAGCAAGAGCACACACAAAACCTTTAAGTGCACTTGGCTCTGGAGACCTATGTATTCCTGCTGTTAATACTGATTAATAGTGACAGAAAGCAGGTGAAAGCTTTGTGAATCTGTTTGTTTAGTACAAGTTCACAGTCTGACTTTTTTCTTTCATTCAATTCACATGAGTTCTATGCTCGGGTAAACCGCCTCAGGGGTTTGATGAATGCGAGTATCCACTTGGTTTGAAGATACCGACCATAAGAGGGGTTGACAAAAAGCATGTTGTTGCTGCTCTCATGAATGCACAATTGAAAAGAGGACTGACACAAGCAATAGAAATCATGCACTTACAGCATATGAAATGTATCTGCTGATGTACCTCTTGAAAATGACACTTTAGATTTAAAGATTTAATTAACTTTGAGTTAATGAGTACTCTTTGGACCCTGATTAGATGCCTGCTTTGAAAACAAATTGGCATTAGGTCTGCGACAGGTAAACAGTCCAAACATTTTAATAAAATTTAGTTTTGACGTAAACTTAAGACAATTATGCTTTGTGGATAATTATAGATAATGTAGGCCTGGTTTCGCAGACAGGGCTTAGACTAATCAAGAATTAGGCCTTAGTTCAATTAGAACATTTAAGTAGGAAAAACATTACTGATGTGCATATTTTGAGAAATGCCAGTGCAAGTTGCTTTCAGTTAAAACAGCTCTAACATTTTAATCTGGGACTAGGCTTAAGCCTCGTCTGTGAAACCCAGTGATAAAAGTCAAAGTTATACAGTACTGAAATAAAATTGACCATCAGAGCACAGCCTGATTGCTTTACAGGTGAAGTATATAGTTTCTGCGACACTAGTGGCACCTAGTGGAATTACAAAAATGGATCATATTTTCGAACACACCCTACAATGAAACAGCCAATTGACCCTTCGCTGGCAGTTTGATTGACGGCGATCTAACCAATCATAACCCTGAATCTGCCATTTTGTCCGACAAAGCAGTCAGGGGAGTTAGTACATTAATGTTGGTGAACTTGAACTTGAAAAATTGTGTGTACTCACGTCTTTCCGCGCTTGAAACAACATTCCTTCTGATATCCATTCATGTTTATTTGATGCTATAAATGAACTAGTATGAAGAGATGGTTGCTTCATGAGCCAAATGAAGGTGCTACAGCGATCTGTCACGACACATTAAAGAGCCACTATATGGTATTTGTATATACTTCTTTAAAAAAAATGTAATATGAAACTATCAAAGGTAACCTGCTCTGTCTTGTCTGTCAACGCCTTGTCAGTGTCCTCTTTGCTCCGGGATGTATTTTTCACTGTGTGAGAACATGATGTGTGGCATGAGAGCACATGGCCTGTCGGGCATAGCAGCAGTAACTAAAGAGGACGGGTCTTTGCTAAAGGTCAGCACCTCTCTCTAGAATCGCTGATATCATTTTTCTTCTACTTCCCTTTCCTTGCTTTAAGCTTCACTATCGCCACCTAGTGATAAGGCATTAATAAGCACTACACAGCAAGTCATCCTGTTTGCTTTTCCTCAGTTTTTAAAATATTTTAATTATAAAACTCTAAAATAAATTTTAATTTTATTGAAGCGGTAGGGTCAGGTTAAGGTTTAGGGTTGGGGGTAGAATTACCATAGATTTGGTTGTATTTGATATTGAATTTTTTTATACTTTACAAATAGATGTTATTTCATAGTTCATAAGATTCAAAAGCAAAAGCCTACAAACATAAATAAAGATTATTTCAGTCAATGACATCCAAAGCTTGTTTCTTTGCAGGAGGCGTAATTTGCAGTAGTAGATGTAACTTGGGGTGGTTTGTAGTGGGATGTAGACAGACCCTTCTCCCCTTGCTTGTGAAGGGATGTCTCAAAAGATAAAAGTAAGCTACTTTCAATAAAAGTTCCAACATTAGGAATACTTACATAGCTGTGTTGTTATGTGTCATGAGAAATTGAGAGTAGGCAAACACTCTGTCTAGAGGCAATGCGAACATCTTACTTATGATAAACCCATTCAAAGTATATGCACCGGCACATTTTTTGACATTACTCTAGCAATGTGTGCATAGCCTGCATGAAAAATGCTGATGATGTGTGATGTCTGAGCGAGCAGGGTGCGTGCAGGTATGCAAATACATAGGTTGACATTCAGGTAGACCATCCAGATATTACTTTCAGACTGAATCTTTAACATAATTAAAGCCAGGGTTGGAGAGTAACGAAATACAAGTAACTTAGTTACGTATTTAAAATACAAAATTTGAGTAACTGTATTTCATTTTAAATGGGTGGTAATCAGATTCCAGTTACATCTGAAAAGTATTTTTGATTACCAAAGTGATTACTTTGAATTTTAATGTCATTTAAACAGCAATTGGTGATTCTCTGACTCTGACAGTCTGAAAAAGCAGAGTTAAGTTTCATGTTTTCGACTGTTTTCATGTTTTGTGATAGTTGTTTGTGAGTCATTTTATAATTCACTCGTCACTGCAACTTTTTCTCACAATTTGTTTTTTTTCCCTCACAATTGTGAGTTTGTGTTTCACGATTCTGACGTTTTCTCAGAATTGCGAGATTTAAACTCACAATTGCAAGTTATAAAGTCAGAATTAGGAGATATGAACTTGCAATACTGACTTTTTTTCTTGCAATTGTGAATTTAGTATGTGAGTTTATATCTCATAATTTTGACTTTTCTCAATATTGCGAGTTTATATCTCATAATTCTGACTTTCTAACTCGCAATTACAACTTTATATCACGCAATTCTGAGGGAAAAAGTCAGAATTGTGAGATAAAACTTGCAATTGCCTGTTTTGTGTTTGTTCCACTCTTATTAGTATTCCAAAGTATTCCAAAGTATTTAGATTAAGTTACTAAACTTGAGTAATGTAACGAAATACGTTACAAATTACTTTTTAAAGCATGTATTTTGTAATCTGTAGTGAAATACATTTTAAAAGTAACCTACCCAGCCCTAATTAAAGCATATATTATATTAGGTTAGCATACTGCTAATTACGGTGGCTGAGAGCGCTCAACGTGCTGCAATTTGGGAAAATGCATTCAAATAGAAAAAACACAAGCAAATAAAGAAAACATCTTCATCTGTTTGACAAAACACGCTGCAAAAGTTCACAACACAATCAAATACAAAAACGTGCTGCAAATACTCACAATGCAACCAAATATGAAAACGTGCTGCAAAAGTTGACAACGCAAAACACGCGGCAAAAGACCTACTCACAATGCACATACGATCAGGATGTTAAATAAACAAAAAACTCACCTTTCAGGCCATTGGCACAGCACTGAAGAGTAAATGCTGAACAATTAGCAGTCACAGCAAGGTTTGTCACTTGTTGGTTGTGAAAATGTATTATTAACATATTAATAATAATAATAATAATAATAATAATAATAATAATAAAAGCTCTACTTCAACATGTTCTGATAGCGGTATATAACCTTAATTTATTTTCTTAATATTTCTCTTGTGGCCCATACGTAATGAAAACATTTTTTTTTTTTTTTTTTTTTAAATGAGTTAGCTAATCTAACATCTTATTGCAGCATGTCGGTTATGTGGTGATGCGCTATGAAATAAAAGTAGGCTAATCATCATAATCATCATCATCTCTCGGCCACCGTAGCTAATGTATTATCTGCCTATGCAAAAAAATGACTGAAGCCGTTTTTATTGTCTAGAAGAAGATAATGTAATACCATGATTTTTGAATGTAACTTTTTAGCATTATAAACGGCTACCATAGAATCTGTATACCACCAGCACATCTAGGACACCATGAACCTTATTAAATTTTTATTTTCTATTGAAATATTTGGAATATGCAAATGAAAATGCATTTAAGATAAATGGATGTCATAATATTTGCATTATTTTATTTTTGTACTGTGGATTATTTTATCATCCCCTTTTTTTTTTAAAGAGGCACTACCTCCCTTGCCTCCTCAGAGGAAACTCATTCTGTGTATAGCACTGAGGGTTAGGGTGATTGAAGTGTAGCCCCCAAAAGCCATGGGGGCTCAATAAGGGCTTACTTCCCTCTCAGACGTGGTAGCACCGCAATGCATGCTGATAGCAATAATGTGACAAATGAAATGAGCGAATGCATAAATAAGAGGGTAAGAGACAGATCCTTAGATGTGCGCAGTTAGACAGGTGTCACACTGAGCCATGTGTCTTCGTGAGCTGTCCTCATTAGCAGGCTTCTTGGTCTACTTTAAATGCGAGTGCTCTCAAAACTAAATGGCTCCCACAGAAGGACCATGAATGGTTCTTGCTGAATTTTCAAAAAGTTTCTTACCCTTAGGAAACTTGGCTCAGATAACAATTCTGTAAGGGGATGCCAGGAGCACTCAGTTAAGCTCTGGATGAGACCATTATGTATATATGAACACAAGGTTGGCTAATGTTTTGGTGACAGTGTTTTCCTCAGAGCCACTAAACATCCCGGAGTCAGTGCACAAGACATTGAAAATGTACACATATATCTGACAGTCCTTTTTCTGGTTTCTAAATTTCTCAGTAAACAAATAGCAATGGTGTTATAATGCAGAATACGAATTCAAAGTATTCCTCTGTGTTTTCATGACAAGTGACCTGCACAGGTTCCTGTCACTCCCTCTGAGGAGAGAATTGTTAATAAATCCTCAACCACAGTCTGCTGCTGTTCATGTGTAAATCATCAAATTTATCTGCTCTTGATTTAATGGCTTCAGACCTGTTACTGTATATGCGTTTCCTGGTATTCAAAAATCATTCCTAAGAATTGCTGTTATGGATATAGCCCTCGCTTACCTAGTAGCTGATCAATAAAGCCACAGAATTGCTTCCCTTTTGTTTTGTTTTAATATTTCAGTCTGCTGCAGAGGCAATTTCATCTTATGTGGTGATGATTTGATTGTGCAGAAGTCTAATAATTATCAAATTCTATAGTATTCTTTGAACATGCTGAGTTGTCTTCCTGTCTCATTGCAGAGACTAATCGTGTTACATGCAAAATGTTCCAAATGAAGGCTATAACTTTGGTTTTAACATTATTAGGGACATTTTAAAAATCAATCAAGCTATATTCATGTACCATGTTTTCATCTACAGCTGATACAGCTGAACTTACACTTGTTTTAGTTTAGTTTATAGATATAATTATTTATTTTTTGGGGGTACACTAATTACTGTATATAAAGTTGAATGTAAAATGAACCATGTTTAAATAATTTTAAAATCATTAAATTACTTAAGTCAATATCTTTATATATTAAGTTCAGTAGTTAGTTTCTAAGAATGAAAGAGCATGGTGTAGTAGGACCTCATTTTGCAGCCAATTACAGCCTCAATTCATATTGGGAATGGCAGATACAAATCCTTCACAGTGGCCAGAGGAATTTTGAGTGGCTCCTCCAAAATACCCCAAAATGGCTTAAAAATATTTTGATCTGGTAACTGTGCAGGGCCTGGGAGATGTTCAACTTAACTTAAAATGTTCAAACCATTCTGTCAAGTCTTGCTGTGCATTGGTGAATTATCATGCTGAAACATGGCACCTCCTTCAGGGTACAATGTTTGAACCATTAGATGCACACGGTCCTCCAAAATGGTTCGGTATTCATTGTCAGTGATGCGCCCATCAAGCACAGTAAGGAATGCCACGATACTGCAGCCGAAACCATCCCAGATCCACCCCCATCCCCACACAACAGTCTGAGTGTTAAGCCTCTTTAGGGCTTCTCCACACCGTATCTTCCACTGATGTGGGAAAGACAGTGAAGGTGGACTCAAGATGTCCACAGCCTAAGATTTGCACTGTTGGCACCGATGAAACTGACATTTGGCGAGTGACCAAAGGTTTGGCTATAGCAGCCCGACCACGAATATTGACTCTGTAGAGCTCCCGATGAGCAGTTTTGGCGGAAACAGGAGAGTCGAGGTGCGCATTTAATTCTGCAATGAGGATAAGAACTAGTATCTGGACATCCCTTTTAGACAGTTTCCTCTTGCGCCAACAGTTACTACTGCTGGATGTAGTTCATTCTACGTGGTGGTATACCGACATTACCCTGCATACCATAGCTCTCGATACACTATAAAGACTTTCTGTCCTGGTCACAGATGTGCTATCGAGACGTGCACCAACACTTTTCCTCTTTTGAACTCTGATATGTCTCCCATTATGTTGTGTAGATTACAATATTTTATGTACAGCTGTGCTAATCAGCCGAAACACTCTGCTCTTGGCCACCAGGCGATGCATATATAGGCATGAAACCTCCAACACTATATTGGCCAGTGTTTCAGTTTCATTGTCCAACCCCTGTGTGGTGATGATTATTATTAATTTATTTTGGTAATCTTGATTCTTTTGAACACTTTCATAATGATTTATACACACGCTGTATTCACAACTCGGAAATTAATTTCTTATAAACATCAGTTATAAAAGTAAATGGTCCACATGTCACCACTTACAGTGCACACCATTGATGCTTAGAGTATTTTTATTCATCTGCACGTGGTATTGTGCTTGTTGAGGCTCTCCAGTGCTTTATCTGTGACTCCCACACAGGCCTCCATTTCTAATTTTCTGATAACAACAAGAGCAAGAACTCCTCCCCTGAATGACACGACTTGAAAAGCCAAATGTGCAATAACACTGAAAGCACTTTCTTCTTGTTACTGATGAAGAAAAAAAAAACTATACTGTATTAGAGAGAATTGAAAAGAAACAATAAAAGGGTTTGTCAAACACAGTTGAGCATGATCAACGTAGTGCTGTTTACAGATGTAGCATTTGCTTTTGGCAAGGCCCTGTCGTTCTTTGCCATAATCTTCACTGTACTTTAAGATTCAGCTCTTGCTGGAGATCAGCAGCCAGTCCTGCCTCTTTTTCTCTTATCTACATATGCAGGCGATCCTCACAACCCGCCCCATCCACCCAGATTATCCCGACTATGGGTTAAAAAAGGGCAACCCTCAAAAGATTCCAATCTGTGTTTTTGCCCACTGCATAAAAATCCACCATACAATATGTCATGTGTGAATAGAAATGATTAAGTGATCGTAATTTAGATTACACAGATTTTAATATTACAACCATGAATTGTGGAGATTTATGAGGAAAATTTATAAAATGTGGTCCTGAATAACAGGAAAACTGTTGACGATGAGTCTGGTCCTTATTTCAAATGCATGAGGCTCGGAGGGGATTTGACTAATTTAGCATTCAGATTGCAAATTACACATTGTTCACTTCAATTAGAGCTTTAAATCCCACTCACAGTAACACACTTGCTGTATAAATTATAGCCTAATATATCATTAGGTCTTTATTACTCTCTCAGGACCCTGCCTGTTGGATTCACACAATTGGTATGTAGACAGGGGTTTTGTGTATAGTATTCATAAACGTAGGAAGACCCTATCACTAAGGTCATAAATACCCTCTACTGCAGTGTAAGGGTCTTCATAGGTGAACATTTTTTACAGTGATTTTTGCGGTGAGTAACATTTTAGGCAGAGTATTGCCAGTTATTTTGTCTATTTTTGCTCTGCAAACTTACATAGTTCCAAACAAAGCCACAACATAATTAACCGCTGCACACACTAGTGGAGTTCTTGAACAAATCATTTGAGTGACTGATTCAATGAAGACATATATATATATATATATATATATATATATATATATATATATATATTAGGGGTGTACTTGAATTCATAACCATACTGTACGGACTTAAGGGGGGCGAATGAACGCTCGAAAACAAGTCCTCTAGATGCACACACACATCAAATGCGTATTTCTGTGCACACGGACAAAGGAGTATACACTGAAAGGCTCGCTTTCTCAACTGTACGTGAAAAGGAGTGGAGTGCAGGAGAGTTGGGCTTAAGCTTTGCGTGTTTAAATATAATTTAAGTGGAGAAAATTGTAACACTCATGATGCACTGTTTTATTTTTCCTTGTTTTGTTTATTTTGATTTCTTTTATGTTTTTCAGTTTTGTTGCTGATTGTGACCAAATACCTTTTCTTTTTTTATCAGCCCTGTGAAAAAATATGACCAAGTGCATTTTGTTCACTGATAAGTGCTTACACTAAAGGAGGTTGTACTGTACCAACTACCTCAGGGGGACTAAATGCCACTAGGTGGAACAATCTGTAATTTTCACTTCTGTTCTGTCAGAATAAATGAAAAGAAAAAAAAAAAAAAAAAGAAAATTACGAAGATATTGGCTGTTTATTAGTACTTATAAAGCACATATTAATGCCTTATTATTCTGCATGACCTTTTCTTCATTCTACATCCCTTAATCCTACTCTATACTTAAACTTAACCTTACTATCTAATAAGCTATATATATATATATATATATATATATATATATATAATGTGTGTGTCTGTGTAATATATTATTAGCGAGAGAGAGTTTGTGTATGTAAAGTGATTAATATTATAAATTGTAGTTGTGGAGTCAAATGATTCATCTTTACTTCTGAGGTTTTGGAGTGTGTGGATGTTTTCCAACAAATCTGCACAGTGTTTGAAATAAGTCTTCTGAACAGTTTTGCCTACTCTCTTTGGAAGATAATAAATAAGAGAGTTTGGCCATGCTGTAATCACCAACTGTCTTACTATGATGAAGAGCTGGCAACATCTTATTTAACCATTTTTTTAAAAGACGAACAGCTAGATTAATTAGAATTATGACTATTCTAATGAGGATTCATGAATAATATGTAGAATACAAAATGAGGCCATAAGTTCTCAATTAGCATAACTTCTCTCTCATTTTTCCTTGTGAGTCTGTGAATTAAAACCTTTAAATTAGAGCCTGTGTTTGTAAAATAGACACGCCTACTTCTAAATATTTGAATCACTGGTAAACATGTTGTGAACAATGAGATAATAATGAAGATGAAGTTGAACAGAATTTAAATTAAGCCACAGAGGGCTGCAAAGTGAGCATGACCACAATAATTATGACCACATCTACTTCACCCATTAAAAATAATTTATCTCCACAAGTAATACAATTCCTTCCTAACATGCTCCAGGAAATTGTCCTGCTCCTCATATCCTGTTGGCCAGTGGTTAAATTTGAAAATGTAATGTAAACTAGGGCACTGATTAGTTCCAAATATTGACTTTTGGTTGAGAAGCCATTGTGGCGAAAGTTGACAACAAATCAAGCAACCACGAGCGTGGCACAGGATCAAGCTTCCAAATCCGTATTTACTTCAAAGGCGAAATTGGACTTTCTCAAAATAAAACATCTATGATGCTAAGGAAAACACTCTCTCCGATTTCAAGCAAACATAAGAATTCCTCCAGCCATATGGCTCTGAAGATACTGACTAATGTGATTTATGTAAAGAAACAGGAAGGAGGTTGTAGTTCATGCTTTGTGTACCAAAGTTAAAGAGCATTGATTGAGTCTATGGTGGTCTGAATACTGTATTCAAGTCCTCTTTTGATCTGTGATGAGGTCCTGGAGGAGGTGGAATGGACAATTAAACAACAATACAAATTGGATTTGTTTAAAGTACTTGACTGTCCAGGGAGCTGTATAATATTCTGAAAAGAAATCCAAGGCTATTTTAAACTGCTTCGCTGGGCGTAAATGACTGAAGTTCAATAATAGTAAAATCACCAGAGGAAATATTGCACAGTTCCAGTCTTTCTTTACCCCCTTTTTTTTATCAATATTCCACAATTGAAAGCACATCAAAACCTTTCCAGCAATTTGAATGTATGTGCATGGATTCCCTTTTTCATGGATCGAACCAGGTAACCTTCTTTGATATGTGCACGTTGCTTCAGAACCGCTAGAAGCTATATCCTAAGATTTGATCCTAGGGCCACTTAGCACTAGGGCGACAAAGATCCTGCCCTACACATTATGCTAAAAGCAAAGTCATGTTTTTGAAGTCATATAGCTAACCTCTCAACATAAATTGAATAATTTGCCCTCTTTGCTGTCCTACCACCAGACAGTTGATTATGACACGTGACCCCAAAGTAATAACTTCAAGAGGTACCTAGAGGTGACCTCTGAGAATTGCATGCACATGGACTTGTTTTGTCAAAGTGATCTGTTAATGATATGCACACTTGAATTTTTAATTTGGCTGCGAGAAAGAACATGACAAATGTGACATGCGCTGGGATGCTCGAGGATAGCTTTGCCCGGATGCAAAAGCCAAGAGACATCTCATTGCATTGAATTAATTTCATTTTCATATGTTCATAATAACTTGTGGCTATGCCGTGTCAGCTATTTTTCATGATTTAACTTTGAGCTTTGTTCAGAGCAGAGGTACGGTTGACGTTGAGTGACCTAGAGAAGACAGTACTTGGAAAGAAGTCCTTTAAAATTCCCAATTAGTCAGCACCACAAGTCACATTTACGCTGAAGAGATAAACCATACGTGACATCCAGACGGACATGAGGTTTCTGTTAATAGCATCCAAGCTTTTGCTTGCCACCTTTCATTTTGTAGTACAGATATTTTCTTTTCTTTTTTTTGATAGTTTTTTCCTCGAATGTCAGATATAATTAAATAGTTAAATTGATATGCAATCAATATTATGCCTTTTTAGTCCAACAGGAACCAACATCATTCGTGAAAAAAATATTTATACCAAATATTTGTTCTTTTTTTTTTTTTTTGTGGTAATAGTTTTAAACTGTTATGGTAAGGCACTTACAATTATGAATGCACTTACATTCATTATTCTGTTAACATTCTGTGTATTATTTGAGTTTTACTACAGTTATTTTATGGGCCATTCTACAGAATTGGTTCAAAGTCAGAGTTGAAAACTTCCACAAATTTTGTATGTATGCAAATTGTATAATATCCAGGGAACACAGTTCTAGTAATTGTGCAGTTAATTCTCAGATTGGATTTTTAGAAAGTTTTGAAATTATTTTCCTTTCCTCTATTTGTCACTACCGAAACACAACAATAAATAAATTATAAATTTAAATATAAATTAATTATAATATTAATAAATTATAAATAAATTTAATAAGAAGGCTTATATTGACCTATTAAGATTTTGTTAACATCTACCTTGTAAATATAGTTTTTGCTATTTTATTAAAAGGTTTTCACAGGTAAATCAATAAAAATTACAATTTTAACAATATTTCAAGTGTAATTCATGAAATTTTTTATTTTAGATCCAATCATTCTTTGTAAAAGGCATACAATTTATCATACTGATTTCACAGTTTATCATTAAATTTATCATACTTCAAATTTATCATATCATAAAAAAATCCAGTTTTTGTAGTGACAGGAATGTTTTGGTAGTGATCACATTACATTACATACTAAATACGCAATATTTGCATAACTGAACTAAAATTGTGTTCATTTCCCCCAAATGAAGGATTTTGTGTACCCTTTTGTCTCTACCAAAACAATGATGTCACAACCGAAACTTCACCACATCTTTTGGTCATGACTGTTTTGGTTTCCCCTGGTTTCGGTTTTGGTCATATCATATACTGTGACATGAAAATGCCGGACACATTTTTAATATAAAATTTCACATTTACACTTTTTTATTTCCTTTTTTTTTTTTTAAATCAAAAAGATACTTTTAAAAACAATGGGAAAATTGCAGAAATTATTTCAATATCATTTTCACAGGTTGAAATTTAGGGCTTATAGTTCAGGACTTAGAGATTTGAAATATTATCGTGGGATTCAATAGATAATAGAAGGATCTAAGTAAACATCTAAGATTTGAATACTTAAATGCTTTTTAAATGTGTTTTATGGTTGTGGGACGGCAGTTTGCACCAATTCTGTAGAATGGCCCTTATACTTGTCGTGTGGTCATGGTGACAAAGTTATAAAATTGGATATAGCTTTACATAGAAAAAGTTAGCAAAGAATTTTTTTCATACTAAAACATGTTTACTATCATATTGTTTATGATTTGTGACAATATTGAAACAGTGAGTATTTTTGGCCCCAATTGTAATTGTGTCACTGTAAACATTATTGTACCATCACCTCACTGTGACTGTTATTGTACACACAATGAACAATCTGACCAAAGTAACACACTGCTTTATTTTCTTTGAAAGTGTCCTTGTCACAAAGCAAAAGGTGAGAGCTGGCTTTTGAGAGAATGTGTCTAGCGACTAAGCTGTCATATCAGCTAATGGGAATCACTTAGTGCTCTAGCATCTGATATAGTAAAGGTGGGTTGTGAGTAAAATCATCCTGACAAATCTAAAGTAGGATCAAGAATGGCAGTTTGACTCCAGATTAGGTTGCAGCTCCCACTCAACATAAGGGAACTCTATCCGTACTGTTTACTTCAGCAGTGAGTAAACTATAGACATTAACACCAGCTGAGACTGAGTGCACCTGGGCCAACTGTAATTTTCCCAACTGATGGAAGGCCCCTTGGCCATCACCCTGAGCTAACTGCTGTAAGAGAAGTCTAATTAATGACATGCACAAATAAGATGCATGACTCATGAATATTTAGTAGATCTAAATATATCTAGCATACTGTCTATGCAAGTTAATATCAAATAAAGTGAAGTCGTGCACTGTCTGGGGTAAATCAAACAGGGGAATGGAATTATGTTAGAAGTTTAAAAGCGAAATTTGAATATGGCATAAAGGAAAGTCTTTTAATCCTGGATGAAGGTTTAATTTGCATGATTATATTATATTAATAGTACATGGGGAAACTCTTGTTTAAATATGCTTTAGCTAAACTGAATGTGTGGCCTTTGACAGAATGTAGGATTTATTTGGCTTTCTCTAATTTAAGAGCGATTACATTTGGAAAGAATTGTGTCAATACATAGAGCTCCTTATTGGCTAAATAAAAACATTTTTCCTTAGAGTAAAAACTGTCCAGATGTTGGGAACAGAAATATTTTTAGAAGTTTCTATGCCTGTCAGTAGTCCACTATGTGTAAAAATGAGCCATCATCTTCAAAATAAGAAGGTGCCCTTTCTCAGTTTCTGATGCAACCAAGGACGGCAATAAAGTACAGTCACACCGTTATCTGTTTTTAGCTCTTGTCAGCAATGCTGCTGACACAAAACCGCTTTTATCTTCATCAAAAAAGCACTGGAATTCACAGAAATTCACTTTATATACACAGGAATGTCTTTTGATGATATCATTTCATGTGAGACGACAAACATTCATTCAATTTAATAAATTTTTTGCAGTACTGTATGTATCCACATGATTCAATTTATGATTCATTTCTCCATATTACTGAAAACTCAAATATCAAGCTTAACCCACAGTCATTCCATTTGTTTTACAGGCATTCTCTCCGCATCTGCAAAGTCATTTCGACCACATACCATAATGCATCATGGCGTTTCCATGCAGTATTTATCTGCACTCTCTCTCACACACAGTAGGAAGACAGGTAGATACAAAGAACATCAGAACATCATGATAACAGTAAGGTTTGCAAGAGCTTTTTCACCTGACTGTCAGTATAACGCAGCGCACAGTCTCTCTGTAGACTCATGGGAGTGTGGGCTCTGTGAGATTATGCTCTTTTAGAAGAGTACGGTGTAGTGGAGCTGAACAGGCTCTCTCACTCTAGTACATCCCTCTGTCTTAGGTCTGTTTCATCTTCCCATCCCCCGTACCCCATCACTAGCCTTTTCTCCTGACTTTAATCATCTAATTTTCCAAGGTATAAAAGTTGGTTGTAGGCTAATTTAAATCCCAAGTAAGACTACCGCTGTCTCATATTCAGGTCATAATAAATGGAATTGTTAAAGGTTGATTTTATTTTTTTTTTCTCTTCAGGTTTAACGTTTGTCCTAAATTTAATTCCTTTACAGCAAGATGAGGAACGGTGGTCTTATGGAAGTGGTTAAGCGCAATTTATAAAGCAAGTGCTCTTTGAATGTAAAGCAATTTAACAAAGAAAGTACCAGAAATTCATTTGATAATTTTCTTTTCTTAAATGTGTAGCATGACAATATGTTTTGTAGCTTTGCGGCTCATTCACACTCCAAAAGCACTGTGGGACTGTTGAGGCCTAATTTAATGGGTCCATTTTCCTTTGATAGGACAATTATCTGCATAATGTAGAGTAAGCCAGTTGTCTCAAGTTTCTAGACGTGCTGAAATTTGTTCATATGCCAAGTTCTTACTTTAGTCACTGTCCTTATTAAAAAAATTGCAGCACTATACAAACCAATTGACATGAAATTTGAACAAGGCCTTTGTTACTGTTACTTATGTTATGCACATTGCATTTGCATTCATTTACATTCATTAGTGAATATTTTATTGTATGCCATCAGAAAAGTCCCACAATGGAATAAATCACATCTTTATTGTATGAACAGGAAAACACATTATAAATTAAATTACACAGAATCTGGACACATAAAACTACACACAAACTGTTTGAGCCCTGTTTTTCTTTCTTTCTTTCTTTCTTTCTTTTTACATACAGTACATTTATTATTTATTGATTTTTATTTTTATTTTTTTTTTTTACATAACCTTCATCGTTTGGAGTCTGCAGTACACTTATGGAAAGGTTTTAACTCTATGTTGTGGTCAGTTCCATCTAACATTTATTTACTCACTTGGCAGATGCTTTTATTTAAAGAGACTTACTGTGCATTCAAGGTAAACATTTTCTCTGTTGATTTCTATTTTAACTCATGACCTCAGTGTTGACAGCACCGTGGTCTGTCAGCTAATTAAGGAAAGTAGGATGTGCACCAAAATGCATTGTGTCATCCTCATGTAAACATAAGTAATTAACTTCACAAACTCATCTGAATAGCTTGCTCTGGAGTATCCTTTGAGATACTGTAAAATATTTCAGAAAGGAGAATGTCTAGCACAAATTTACTTCATCGTTCTCATATATTGAGAATACATCATACTCACTACATTACACATTACTAAGACAAAAGGGTGCATTCAGCAGCAATCTGTTTGCAGCACAGTGCTATAATAAGAGTCACAGGAAGTCTTTTGTTCTGTCACCCGTCAGTTTGTATAATACATCCCTCAACTTAATAGATTAACAATCTAATGTCTTATTATTATTATTATTAGTGTTATTTTCTGTCACATTTTTATTTATTTATTTATTGTTTTATACAATGTAAGTCTACCATTGTGAGTTCATTTATCCCTGCACATCAATAATATTTAAATGTTTAATAAAGGTAGATTTTTTATGGAAAATATAATAATTATTATTATTATTATAGCTGCTATTGTTATTGTTACGATATTTATTATTGTTATAATTATTATTATTACTACTACTACTACAATATTTGTTATTATTATTAATAATAATAATAACAAATAATAACAATTACAATACATGTCATATTAATACAATGTGATATATTAATCTATTACTAACAAAAATGATGGTTTGTATTTCATGGTGTATCATTAATTTATAAATAGTGCATATTGATTGCAGCTTGGGAATATTGCTAAACTTTATTCTCAGCCAAAACGACTTTAACAACAACTTAATAATAATAATAATAATAATAATAATAATAATTATTATTATTATTATTATTATTATTATTATTATTAATGTGGATACAGAAGAGGCTATCAATGAAACGCTCACCCATGACTTATCTCAGTCAATTAAAATGCCTGAGATTCGACTTTCTAATAACTGGCTAGTCTTGTCAGGATTCTACCATGCAATTACAGGCTTCTTGGCATCGCAATTATAAGTTTAATTACACTAGATAGCTATCAAGGAAGTGGCGGCATCAGGGAGAATCTTCCATCATCTGACGTGGCCCCAGTAATGGAGGGGTGACTTAATGAATTCAGTGTTTGTGGTGTCGGCCAATTTTGGGTTGTGACACTAAAATGCCTCATAAGCATTTTCGACCTGTCCTCCAATAGCAATAAAAGGGAACAGAAAGTGGTGAGAAACAGGAAGAGAATTCAGTTAACGCTGTCCAATTAACTTGGCAATTTGCCTTGAACAAACTGCAGCAAGATAAAGGAGTGTGTTCCATTGTTATTTAATTTCTAAAGTGCTCTTTTTAGACTGATCAGTCATCGTGAAACACTGAGAACAGCTATGCTTTTTATTATAAACAATTATAGTTAAAATGATTGATAATACAATTTTTTTTGATAAACGGCATCAACAGATTATCAAAATAGATCAAAGGAACAAAGTATTACAAGGTATCATAAGAGACTATTGTATATATACATATATATATATATATATATATATATATATATATATATATAACATATATATATATATATTTACTTGTGTTGTATTGAAACTTTTTGTATTGTATTTTCTAGTTTTTCACCTTGGTTATCCATTAATTAATCATTCTGTTCAGCTGGTCTTGATTAGTTCCCTTTGTTTGCTCCTTGTATTTAAACCCTGTGTTTCGTTCGTCATATTGTTTATGTTAAAGTTTAGTTGTCCTGTTTGTTTTTTGCCTGGATTATTAAAAAATACTTCCTGCATTCATTCATTCTGTCAGTCAGTCAGTGTAATATTAAAATATTTAATATTTTTTTAGTATTATTTAAATATTTTTAAAAATTTAATTTATTCCAGTGATAGCAACGCAGCATTTCCAGCAGCCATCACTCCAGTTTTCAGTATCACATGATTCTTCAGAAATCATTCTAATATGCTGATTTAGAACTAAATAAATAAAAAAAAATCATATTATCAATGTTGAAAACAGTATGTTTTTTTTTCTTCAGGATTCTTTGATAAAATAAAAGTTCAAAAGAACAACATTCATTTGAAAAAGATTTTTTGTAATAATATAAATGTCCTTACTGTCACTTGATTAAAAAGAAAGGTAACAATTTATTTTGATGATCCACTTTAGACATTACTGACACCTAACCCTAACCTAACAGTCTACTAAAGCTCCAATGAGAATTAGCTGACATGTAGTTGCAAAGTTTGTAGTTAGTAGTAGTAAGTAGAATGTCTAAAGTGGACCACAGTTTAATCAAAAGAAATCATAATATTTTCACTAGTTTTGCGATAATTCATAATCTGCAATAACGTGTATATCATTAACCACCTTATAAGGCACACTTTGCTAGTACTGGTTACCCTTTTGCCAGTACCCTTTTCCTTCAGAACTGCCTTAATTCTTCATGGCATGGATTCAACAAGGTACTGGATACATTCCTCAGAGATTTTGGTCCATATTGAAATGATAGCATCACTAGTTGCTGCAGATTTGTTGGCTGCACATCCATGATGCGCATCTTCTGTTCCACCGCATCCCAAAGGTGCTTTAATGGATTGAGATCTGGTGACAATGGAGGCCATTTGAGTATAGTGAGCTCATTGTCATGTTCAAGAAACCAATTTGAGATTATTTGAGCTTTGTGACATGCCACATTATCCTACTGGAAGTAGCCTTCAGAAGACGGGTGCACTGTGGTCATAAAGAGATAGAAATGGTCAGCAACAATTCTCGTTTCGGCTGTGGCTTTTAAACAATGCTCAGTTGGTACTAAGGGGCCCAAAGTGTCCAAAGAAAATGTCCTCCACAGCATTACTCCACCACCATCAGCCTGAACCGTTGATACAAGACAGGATGGATCCGTGTTTTCATGTTATTTACGCCAAATTCTGACCATACCATCTGAATGTCGCAACAGAAATTCAGACTCTTCACACCAGGCAATGTTTTCCAATCTTCTTGTCCAATTTTGGTGCCTTTGTGAATTGTAGCCTCAGTTTCCTTTTCTCAGCTGATAGGCACCGGTGTGGTCTTCTGCTTTGTAGCCCATCTGCTTCACGGTTTGACATGTTGCTCTTCTGCAAACCCCTGTTGTAACGAGTGATTATTTGAGTGACTTCTGTATTTCTATGAGCTCAAACCAGTTTGGCCATTCTCCTCTGATCTCTGGCATAAACAAGGCATTGTCGCCCACAGACCTGCCGCTCAGTGGATATTTTTTATCTCATTCCATTCTCTGTGATGGTTGTGCGTGAAAATCCCAGTAGATCAGCAGTTTCTGAAATACTCAGACCATCCGTTTGGCACCAACAACCATGCCACGTTCAAAGTCACTCAAATCAACTTTCTTCCTCATTCTGATGCTCAGTTTGAACTTCAGTGGATCCTTTTGACCATGTCTACATGCCTAAATGCATTAAGTTGCTGTCACGTTATTGGCTGATTAGATATTTGCATAAAAAAGCAGTTTAACAGGTGTAAAGTGGCCGATGAGTGTGTTAGAAAGAAAGCAAAAAAAGTAACACTATCTTAATTTGAATATGTGCATGCAGTGTTATGCATTCGATTGGAGCTTTGAAGTAAGTGTTTTTTCCCTGCTTTAATGGAATGCACAAATAATGTGTAACTGTTTAGTTCATGTTGAACATGTTTTTTTTCATATTCATATAACAGGCCTGCCATGAACCATAATGTGTTGGCCCTAGTTTGCATGCAACTTTTTGGTCAGTGCCTTGCAGAAGCCTAGAAAGTGCAGAATGCTTGGATTACAGTAGATATGACAGGGTCATGAGAGCATGATGGGATTCTGCTCTAGGCTAGGAAGCCGGATGGACCAAATGGCCAACTGAAGGCTTACATTTCAGTTCAATTGAAAGAGTGTGAAAGCTATATTCTGCAAACATTAACTTTTTTCACTACCTAACAGCACTTCAACACATTGTTTGGTCCATTGCTTCTCTGCCATGGACAGACAAATGCGCACACACCCAATCCACAGTTCCCGCTACCTTCTGTGTGTGTTCCTCTAATGAGCCTTAGCACCTCACCATCACCATGGTTACCAGCATGTATTCCACCCCCCTGCACACAGACACACACATGTACACACACACACACCCTTAAGCTCTAAGTAAGAGCCTGTATCCCCAGCAGGACAAAACCACAGCAGCCTGCCTCAAGAGTCTCTCACAGTCTGACAGTCCACTAACACTTACAGCAGGTAACAACGGTTGCTGTTATACGGCAAATATGTGCACCTACACTATCCACATAATGAGAAAAAAAATCCTACATTTAGAAGTTCAAAGACTTACATCTTGAACCTATATCGATTCCTAGACCCCAAAAATCGAATTTTAGGTCTGTTTCCAGTTGATGCGTGAACCAAACTTCTGTAAACTTGATTCAGTTATAGCTTTCAAATTGTCGATTTAATTATGGAAAAATTCAAACAATAAATAATGCTCTTTAACGAAGCTTGACCGAATGTAGTAGCTGCCTCAGTTCAAATGAAGCTGTAGAAGAAAGTGCATGCTCATCTCTTCCTCTTTACTCCTAGTTATAGCATAAAATGAACATGAATGAACATCAGAAGGTATGTTACAGTAAAATGTATCCCTCAATCACTTAATTAACCACGGAAAAGACAAACAAAATGTCACAATATTACATTTACCTCAGAAAAGCCATTCATAGCTCGATTGTAAGCTTTGTGCTGAACGTTTCATGAAATATGTAAATGTTAGTGAGAACAAAACTTAAAAAAACAAAACAAAAAACAGCTATATTTTTAATGAATGCAACCTTTTTTGTTGTTGTTTTTTTTTTTCTTTTTACATAATACGGAAGTGTGTTGTGCATGGCCCCCACTGGCTGGAAAAATTAACTCTAGCATTTTCAATATTGAATGTATGCTTAAATAAATCTGTCATGAAAACAAATGTTTATGACAGCCACCGTTTAAATGTCTGTCTGTCTGTCTATCTATCTATCTATCTATCTATCTATCTATCTATCTATCTATCTATCTGTCTATCTGTGTATATGTACTGTACCTGATAAATATCAAAACAAATTAATATTGAATTAAAATTGGAACTGATACACAAGCTTATGAATCAAATTAAATAGAATTTATGTCAATGCCCATTCCTATAGAGGATTTGTAATTGGTTTTTTTTTTTTGAAAACAACGTTTCTATGTAATATAACACCTTTCAGCCCCTTGAGGTCACTCTGTGAACTTGAAATTGTACTTGGCAAATGCATGAACATAAATGGAAATCAATTACTCTTAGTACAAGGGGTTGATAACCATGAAGCATGGGGCAATATCTGCATTCCTACTACAATTTCCTTTTTTTCCTCTCACTCTCCAATTTATTCTTTCATGAAGCATATTGATGTAACTGAAGGTCTTATTAAATCAGACAAGTTCATTTGTTTAAGTCGTTTAAGCCCCACAGGTCCCTAATGGCTAATGATTTATAGCAGGAAAGAATTCGGCATTCGGGCACTTTCAGATCTGTTCGCCCTGTCGTTCTATGGAGGTGTCACATTACTTAGGAAATTAATGCAGGAGGAAGTCACTGTTTTTGGCTGGAGAATTAATCACTAACGAGACAGATGAGATAGAAGAGAATGCTCCAGTTTTTATTCCGCCACACAGACGCTCTGCGCCCCTCTGGAACGGTGGCCGGGGTGGTACGTTAGTTCACAAAGGCTATGGCGGGGGAACGTAGCGTTGGTTATAAACAAAGCAGGCTGTTAATGGGCAAGGTTCTTTCTCGTGCTGCATGCATATAATACATCATACCTCCCATATCCTGGGGCCACAACACATTTTTTGTAATATGCAGTGTTCCTGAGAGAACTGCTGGGATGGTTTATTGTTCTGGCTTCATTCAGGAGGTCAAGGTGATGTCAGATATTAGCCTTGATCACACCTCTTCTTATTTCCTTTATGCTAAGCAACTAAAATCCACTCTCTAACTCACATGTGTAACAAGAACCTCGGCGGAGACTGCTAGCTGCTAACATAACAAACATCTCTATGCTTTCCTCAGAGACCAAGAGGAGCGCTTGCAATTTAAATTGTCAGAGCTTGTTGGTTTATTGCCGAGACATCTTTGTGAATTCCCAGACGTAATGTAATAGGATATAAAGAGAGAAAAATTAAAGAAATCGTAATTTCATGTACTAAGGTACTTTATAACTGATGTTAGCAGCCATGTCTCGTTGGATAAAAAAAATACACATTTATTACATTATTTCTTGCATATTTTGCAACATTTTCAAAGTGAAATGTCCAGTGAGTGGTGCTAAAACAGCATTCTGTTTTATCTGAAACAGATTAATTTAAATATGCAAAATATTTACGTTGAATAAACATTAAAGGCACACTATTTTTTTTTAAAAATTAACAAAAAATAATATAATATAATCAAATTTTCTTCCAATAAATGTTTTTGTCTTACCATGATTCACTATATTAGGCCTATTGTAAGTGTTTTAGACGTACATACGTCACTCGCCCATGCATGTCTCGTCATATTCATAAATAGATAAAAGTTGCTCTGGCTCTTTTGACACATAAGGTTGATATGAAGCACACTAAATCTGAGGCCTCCGGAAAATCACCCATTTAAAAAAAGCTGAACAGAGGAGAGTCTGCAACAGAGCTCATAATAAAACAAGAATCAACATTGGCTTGGCTTTTCGGAGATGCGTGAACTGGGGGATTTCAAATGTCAGGCGAGTAAGGTATTTTATTATAACAGATATATTTGCATATATACTGTAAATATCTAACAGAGTTCATTGTAAAGCATTATCTATTGTGAAGGGTCATTTCATTATGGTTGTTGTGCTGGAAATTATTTTCAAGGAAATATAGTGTCTATTTATGGGTTTAGAAATCCTTTCGTGGTGAGTCTTGTAATGATGTTGACCACTGGTTGATGACAATGACAATCTATAAATTAGCATGGTAAATTTGGCGAGAATATCAGTTGTGAAAAAAATTGCAATGTTTGACAGTATCTGATTGGAAATTGTAATAACTTTAACACTTTACAATAAGGTTCATTAGTTAAACATTAGTTAATGTATTACATGAACTAACATGAACTAACCATGAGCAATACATTTTTTACTGTATTTATTCATCTCCATTAACGTTAATTAATGAAAATACAGTTGTTCATTGTTTTTTCATGTTAGTTCACAGTGCATTAACCAATGTTAACAAGATTTTAATAATGTATTAGTAAATGTTGAAATTAACAATAACAAAGATTAATAATTGCTGTATAAGTGCAGTTCATTATTAGTTCATGTTAACTAATGTTAACTAATGAACCGTATTGTAAAGTTTTACCATAACTTTTTTTGACGTCATTACTTTAAAATGATCTGTTTCCGATTAGTCAAAACAATAGCATACAATGACATCATTGGATTTCCATGTATTCACAGCTGCCAGGAACCATATTCATCTGACAGTCATGCAGAGCTGAAACACAAGCAAAACAATGCATTTTTCATTATCTTTAAGTTTAACTTATAAACAATAATAAACAAAATTAATATAAACTACGGTAGACATTATCACTAACTAAAATTGCAAGTGCAATGCTGTACCAGATGAGCTACCGAACAAGTTTAGTATGTTAGTAAAGCCATAGATATACAGTGGGTGCGGAAAGTATTCAGACCCCCTTAAATTTTTCAATCTTTGTTATTTTGCAGCCATTTGCTAAAATCATTTAAGTTTATTTTTTTCCTCATTAATGTACACACAGCACCCCATATTGACAGAAAAACACAGAATTCTTGACATTTTTGCAGATTTATTAAACAAGAAACACTGAAATATCACATGGTCCTAAGTATTCAGACCCTTTGCTGTGACACTCATATATTTAACTCAGGTGCTGTTCATTTCTTCTGATCATCCTTCAGATGGTTCTACATCTTCATTTGAGTCCAGCTGTGTTTGATTATACTGACTGGACTTGATTAGGGAAAGCCACACACCTGTCTATATGAGACCTTACAGCTCACAGTGCATGTCAGAGCAAATGAGAATCATGAGGTCAAAGGAACTGCCTGAAGAGCTCAGAGACAGAATTGTGGCAAGGCACAGATCTGGCCAAGGTTACAAAAAAAATTCTGCTGTACTAAAGGATCTTAAGAGCACAGTGGCCTCCATAATCCTCAAATGGAAGACGTTTGTGACGACCAGAACCCTTCCTGGAACTGGCCAACCGGCCAAACTGAGCTATCAGGGGAGAGGAGCCTTGGTGAGAGAGGTAAAGAAGAACCCAAAGATCACTGTGGCTGAGCTCCAGAGTCGGGAGATGGGAGAAAGTTGTAGAAAGTCAACCATCACTGCAGCCCTCCACCAGTCTGGGCTTTATGGCAGAGTGGCCCGACGGAAGCCTCTCTTCAGTGCAAGACACATGAAAGCCTGCATGGAGTTTGCTAAAAAACACCTAAAGGACTCCAAGATGGTGAGAAAAAAGATTCTCTGATCTGATGAGACCAAGATAGAACTTTTTGGCCTTAATTCTAAGCGGTATGTGTGGAGAAAACCAGGCACTGCTCATCATCTGTCCAGTACAGTCCCAACAGTGAAGCATGGTGATGGCAGCATCATGCTGTGGGGGTGTTTTCAGCTGCAGGGACAGGACGACTGGTTGCAATCGAGGGAAAGATGAATGCGGCCAAGTACAGGGATATCCTGGACGAAAACCTTCTCCAGAGTGCTCAGGACCTCAGACTGGGCCTAAGGTTTACCTTCAAACAAGACAATGACCCTAAGCACACAGCTAAAATAACGAAGGAGTGGCTTCACAACAACTCTGTGACTGTTCTCAAATGGCCCAGCCAGAGCTCTGACTTAAACCCAATTGAGCATCTCTGGAGAGACCTAAAAATGGCTGTCCACCAACATTTACCATCCAACCTGACAGAACTTTTCTTTTCCAAAAAGACTCATGGCTGTATTAGATCAAAAGGGTGCTTCAAATACTGAGCAAAGGGTCTGAATACTTAGGACCATGTGATATTTCTTGTCAAGATGGGGAGCTGTGTGTACATTATTGAGGAAAAAAAAACCAACTTAAATGATTTTAGCACATGGCTGCAATATAACAAAGAGTGAAAAAGGGGTCTGAATACTTTCCGTACCCACTGTATAGAGATGATTTGTGATGCAAACATCAAAAGGTTTTAGTTTTCAAATTATGCAAGTAAAGTAAAAATGTTTTAAGGTCATAACATTGTACTTTGCAAGGAACCATGCGAAAATAAGTCTTTATTAGGCTAATCCATAACCTGCCCCGTAATCATAATTTGTGTAAAATGTAGAAAAAGTTGTCATTTTACTGCCACTAGACTCCAACTCGGAACTGCAGTGATTCGTATGTATAGTTACAATTTTGGAGTTTAGCAAAAATCTAATTAGAGGCACATTTTTCCAGCGAGCCATGTTGAGGTGGTTGAGGCCTATTTGCCGTGAGCCATTTCTGTGAAGGCAAATCCTTCACGTTCCTGTCACAAATCTCTGGTGTTTTAATATGAAAGGTGACATATTAGAAATGAGTGATCCTTGTAATCTGCGTACATGGTGAATGATGAAGCACAATCACTCTTTGTGAAGTGACGAAGTATGTAGCCATGCTAATAGTGCAGCAGATGACAAAGCAAGCATTTTTGATGGCTTGCGGTTAGGAGTTTATTCTGGAGTAAATATCATGGGATTTAGAAACGGCCTCATTACGTTGTATTATCTGATACATCACTATTGCTGCCATAGTTTTTGTTCGTTTTCTCTCAGGGTGCGTTTCAGATGACAGCTATTTCTGCTCAAATGACAGTCATGTTTTCAGCTTGTTCACACTGATGAGAGGTAAATTAACGGTGCTATAGTGTGCTTCATGGGGGGATTTGAAGATTAAAGGGGAAGTGATATTTCAAGGGAGCATATTTCAGGTGAAATTTCATTATTTTCATACTGCAGCACAGTGAAATTCAATTTATCGACACCCTTTCTCTAAATTCAAGCTTATATGTGTGGGATCATAGATCTATAACTTCCCTTTGTGCTACATTATCACTTGAATGGCACCATTTAAATGAGAATTTGTGCAAATGTTTTTGCTTGACATGTCGGCGTCAGTGTCTTCGTGGAACTTGACCAGGGATCTGCGAGTTGGGAGGATATGAAAGTTTGATCAGATTGACTGGTTATGAAAACTGCATGATTCGATAGCTGCAGGAACTCTTTCTTTTTTTTCCCTCTCTTCTATATGGCTTTCTTTCTCGTTTCAAAAGGATATGTGCTTTTGAATGTTCTATTCATACACTCTGACATTGACACATTTATATAAATCACACTTGCTCACACATCGAAAAGTTACATTCGAGCGGGTGACTTATTCAAGGGGATTGTTTGCCACCTGCCGTGTATTGACCTGTGTTACTGACGGAGCACATACAGCTGGCTGAGCTTTACACACAGCACATTTCATACAATCTAACTAACATTCACATAAGTAATATAAACATGTTATTACTAAAGCAAATGTAATGAGTATTTATTTTAAAAACAAAGCTAATGCTTGTTATTTAATTACAACATATCAATTAAAGGTTTGATGATGCAGAGGTAAAATCAGCAATCTAAAATGCTTCATTTCATCATAATATTGTATCATAAAATGCACACAATCTATTTACCTACACTTAGTAAAATATGCTCTGTTACTTTTTATATTGCTAATTAAAAAAAGCCCAGTTTGCTTGTTGTATCTACTAATTTTCTTTTAAAATTGCAGTAGTCCACTTTGAATTGGTGAACTGAGAGGCGTCTTCCACATGCTAACATCACAAGTCTCTCTCACACTCTGTCAACTTACACTGTGACTGAACAATCTGAACTACAATTTGGTGTTTAGTAATGCCATCTGTCCTAGTTTGTGGAAACGTGAAAACCGGAGAGGGTGGAACTACAGCACGAAAGCCGAAGCAACAGTGCCACCCTTAGGTTGAAAGAGGAATTTAGTTAGTAGAAGAAATTCCTTTACATTTATTGTACACAGTCTGTTTATAACAAAACTACTGTGTTGATCTATGTTTATTGATGTGTTTTATTTATTTGTTTATTTTTATGACATGGTTGTCCTTGACAACTTCCTAATCCCCTTAGAGACATTTAATTATCAGCAGATTTTCACATAATTGCCTAATTTGTGTAAATCCTCACATGAAAATGGAGAGTAGTGAGTTATTAAATTCTGTTATTACTTCCAAAACATACTCCTTAAAACAGCTTAAAATTTTAAATTGTATAAACTGTAAAATGAATCTGTCCAACCAATAAATGTTAAGTGACTGCACATATTACATTTTTATTTGCCACAGTAAATATTGTGTACATACATGACTTTTGAGCTATATACATTGCATTTCCACATCTTTTGCATGTTGTAGCGTTATATACATTTGGCAGACATTTTTGTCCAAAACAACCTGTATTCAGTTTGTATCGGCTTTTTTTTTTGTTTGTTTGTTTATTTTAAGGAATTTTACCCTTGGATGTTTTTAGCCAACTTTGCTGAGAAGACTTAAGTATTTGCCAATGAGTGAATCAGTTTTCTCTTGTACTAATTAGATTCAGCATTCAACTCACTAAATAAAGATGAATTGAATTTGAATTGAAGACATTGAATCAGCTCAGTATTTATAGTGAATATAACATGTTTAGTTAAGTCACAAATATTACATCTTCATTAAAAAAAAATCTAAATAATAATAAAAAAAATCCACCTTTATATGTTAAATTGGGTCAACACTAGCGCTGCACGATTTATCGCGTTTAAATCGCACACGATTTGGCAAAGGCTGCGATTATTTAATAGGCAGCTTGTCAGAGCTGTACGGCTCTGTGATCAGTTGTAAATGCTTCTCCATCTGAAAGCCAGAGGGCGCTCTTGCGCAGAAACTCAAAATGTATGCCCTGCAGCAGAAGAAGATAACGCGTCATATCGATGGAGCTGAATAAACAGAAGATTAAAACTCTTTGATTGATTAAACATGACTAATAAACACACGACTGCCTTATTCTGTGTAAGAAGCCACATCATCTCACAGAAGGATGCTCAACTGTCAAATGTTGCTTTTTGTTGGACAAGATGTTAATAAATGCTTCTCATGTCTAGAAAGATGTTTGACGTACATTGCTTTTTCAAATGTACATTATAAGCAACTCAAACTCTCACATGGATTAGCATTTGGAGCCGCATTTAATGACAAGCTGCGCCTAAAAGCGATAATCGCATTCAAGTTCAATGTTATTTTTCATATCGTGTGATTAAATTCGTGCAGCCCTATTCAACAGCCCTAGTAACACAATTAATTTTTTGAATTTCCATTCCAGTATATATATGTATTAATCTATTTGTTATTTTGTTTTTTAAGACTGGAAAACAAAAATCTATCTGTGGGATATTCTGAAGGTCCCGGTGGACACAAGAAAGTCAGAGACATTAACAGATTGTTGTGGCTGACCTGAGAGCATGAGATGCTTAGAGTGATGATGACACCTGATGACACTTTAAGAGAGCAGCCTAGGGCCTCTGGCTGGAGCCACCATGCCACTCCTGCAGATTGGAAATCAGGTGAGCTGAGAGGAGGGTCCAATCTTCCCTGACCTCGGCAGTGGCCCCACTTTTCTGTCAAGAAATGGAAACTTGATTTACCTGCAGCAATTGATGAACTCCCTTCAATAACACAATGCACACAGACACAATCGCTCTTGGAGTTAGCCATACTAGAGCACACACATTGATTTCTATGTATTCTTCAGAGTGTGTGATTAACATTCTGCAGTACTTGGCAGATTTTCCATAAGCAAAGGACAGGGCCGACCGATAAGTTTGTGGAGCCCTAGGCGAGATTATGGAAATGAAAACGAACCTAACAAAAAATAAAAAAAATAAAATAAAAAAAAAATCCATTAAAGCACTGAAACATGAGTGGATTATTTTTTCTTTTTTTTTAAGAAACAAAAATAGTCTAAGACAATGCGTCATGCTTTGCATAACTGTGTGTAACAACTGGACATTTATAACTATCTAAATTTAATTATGAATTAAAAAACATTTTGTGCAAAATGATAATGATATTATATAAAAAGTGTGTTCATAGAAAAAATACAAACAAATAAACAGACATCAAAATTGTATATCCAGGCTCAAAAAATTTGCTAAATGTCAATTAAATAAACAATAAAGAAAAATATAATATTGTATAAATGAAACTACATGCATTGGGCCTATGTTCATAGAAACAAATACTAACAAACAAACAAAGAAGTAAATAAAAATTAAACAGAGATCAAGATCAGCCCCAAAAACTAAATATTACAATAAAAATGTCAAATAAAGTAATGTTATAAATGGCACAGTTCTCTTAAACAACATCCTACTTGGTGCTTCTACATGGACAGTGTCTGAAATCCTTCCTCATATTCTAAGAAAGTGGGGCAATTCATAAGCTTTGACAGATGCTTTGACTGTGCAAATGTGCTCCAACATTCACTTGGTGCTATTCGTCCTCACTTTCATATTGTGATTTATTTGTAGACGATTTGAGGGAGTCATTGACACATCTGTGCTCTATAGCTGACCACTAATATCGCCTATGTAGAGGTCCAGCTGCTGAAGATCATTGCTGTGAGATTCTGCTGACAATGCCTGGGAAGACTGTGATCGCTGTTTCTTTTACAAAAGAAGGAAAAAAAGGTACAGTTTTCAAAAAATCCTTCAGGTTAATGAGGGGCAAAGGGTTTTGACATCATTATTAAATGTTCACATTAAAGATTTGCAGAGCCCTTTCTGGTGTCTTTAATCTTCACTAGGCATAGTACTACAACAGTTTGTCTCTGTGTCTGTTTGTTATCTGTTTTCTTAGTTGCCCACCATGCACCAAAGCTCATAGCACTTATTTAATAAATCGATACAGTCATCCTCTGCCTGATACAGTAAAAAACACAAACACATTTCTCACATATTCAGCAACGCTTCTGCTGAAGTTGGGCTCTCGCACACACACATACATATCTCACAAACTTCCTTATCTCACACATCCTGAATCTCACAGCTCTCTTGCCGTCAAGTGGCACCAGCTGACATTGTGAAGCATAATCGCATTTCTCTCTCCAAATGTGACACCCAGGCATCTCCAGACGGGGCGTCAACGTCACAGCTAGTCAGCAGGTTTGTGAAATATTTACTGCGGATGATGGTTCATGAAGAATACATGAGTACAGTGGAGCAGCGCTTTACGGCCTTGTAGCTGCGCAAACCCCTGCCAGGAAGGACTGCTGCTCGCTCGGCTCACAAAGTTTTCACAGGGCTGCCTGGCATGAAGAGGTATGAGTCAAAATGTACAATAATTTCTGGGATATTTATTCAGTTATTCTAAAAGAAATGGAAAGTTGCTCATATATATGTGGGGAAAAAAATGTTTTATTAATTGCGTGTGTACTAAGATATCACCTTGTACAGATTTCAGATACATGATGCAAGTTGCATCCAAATCAGCATTGTCATCTCTGACCCTTACCCATAATTCTACTGAGCTGAACATTATCTTCTATTGCAATAGACAATTATATCAAAATAATATAAATAGAAAGAATTGTATATGCTCATCCAGGCTGCTTTTTTTAATCAATTAAATACAGTAAAAACATTAATATCGTGAAATGTCATTACAATTTAAAATGACTATTTTCTCTGTTAATATATTTTAAAATGTATTTTATTACTGTGATAGCAAAGCTGAGGCTTCTTTAGTATCACATGATCCTTTAGCAACATTATAATATGCTTATTTGGTGCTCAAGAAACATTTCTTATTATTATCAATGTTAAAACAGTTTTGCTTAATATTTTTTGAGGAAGCTGTGATTTATTTGAGCATTTCAAATAGAAATCTGTTGTAACGTTATAAATGTCTCTGTCATGTTTGATGACATCAATTTAATGTGCTCTTGTTGTGTAAAAGTATTAATAGTAACACTTTGTTTTAGGGTCTTTTAACTAATTGTTTATTAGCATGCACATTACTAGGATATTGGCTTTTTATTAGTACTATTAAGTACATATTAATGCCTTATTCTGCACGACCTTATTCTTCATTCTCAATCCTATCCTATCCAATACCTAACCTTAACAACTGCCTTGCTAACTATTAATAAGCAGTTTATTGAGGGAAAAGTCATAGTTCATAGTTGATATTTGTTCCCTATTCTAAAGTGTTACCGTATTAATTTATTAAAAAAAAAAAATAGTTAGAGATACCTATTTAGTATATATAATCTAAATGGCACAATTTAGATTAGAAGCTGATATTGCTTGAAAATTAATTTGAATCATAGGTGACTTTGTGTCAATACATTAAAATAGCAATAATTGAGAGACACGCAATAATCAGTAAGGGAAACTGAAAACATCTGCTCAGTAAGATGTCAAGTTGACTGCTATAGAGATATTTTCATTGGTCACACTGTTGGTGGAACAAAATACACAACAACTTAATCTACTCTGTGCTATCACTTTCACAGTTTCCCTATTTCTCTGTCTCAAGGTCTCCAGGGTCAACCTTGTTTTCTATCATACAGACCATCACAATTTGTTTAAGACTCTATGAACCTTTCACATCAGAGGGCCCCTACAGACAGCCTTTTCATTACACATCTGAAGACCTAGAAGGTCAGCGTGCATACGCAATTAATTACATATGCTATCAATGCTAATAATAAACACCTCAAAACAGCACTGCAGGACTCAGCTGACCTCACCTTATGGTTCGTTCAAGGGCACTGAGAGAGTCAACTGGCATTCCAAGAGATGAATGGGTTGACAAAATGCCTCTGCCAGGCCAAACACACACAATGCATCCTTCAACACATACAGTAAGCAAAATAAATATATAACTTGGCAACTGTTGCTTGACTCCAGCTTGTCTGTTATTACATGACAAGATAATTTAGGCTGAGAAGGGGATCTAAAAACAGGAAAGGTAATGATAGACTTCCCACCTGTAATTAATGCAACTGTAAGACTGTATTTGGAAGTATTACTCACATTTCTTTGCTACATACATATGTGATATATGATACGTTTTATGTGTATATGATACTGACCCAATTTTTCGGCATTAATTAAATTGGTAACACTTTACATTAGTTAAACATTAGTTAATTTATTAACTAACATGAACTAACCATGATCAATACGTTTGTTACTGTATTCACTAGTTAATGTTAGTTGATGAAAACACAGTCATTCAATTTTCATTTTAACATTAACAAAGATTAATAAATGCTGTATAAGTCCAGTTCATGTTAATGTTGATAACTGATGTTAACTAATGAACCTTATTGTAAAGTGTTACCATTAAATTTACTGTATTATTTGTGATTCAAATTGTTGCAGCCATACTAATGAATCTTCATTTTTCTGTTCCACTTATTTATTTACAGTATTTAGGTTTCTAACCTTTGGAAACTCGTTAACTTGTCTAATGAGCAACTGAAAGATACTAACAAGCTTTACATTTCCTGCTGTGTCTCAATCAGATGGATCTGTAAAATCAAATGGGGAACTTTATTGCAATTGGACTTTGATGCACTGAAGCAAAACAAAAGATTAAAAGGGAAACTTTGTGTTATAGTTCTTAAGTCTTTTCCCACTTTTTAATTTGTTCACATTTCAGGGAGTGTTTTACATAAAGAAGTGACACTTTGGGAGAAAATGAAAAAATGCATCATAGGACATTTTTCTTTTGTCAGTCTCTTTTGTGTATAATCTCCATAATCTCTCTCTTTCTATTATACATCTTTCATAGAGATTAAATATCAGTTTTTTTTATACTTAATTAGACACATTGCAGAACTTGATGTTCCCGCCTTAATTATATGTTTTATTGTTCCTGTTCATATTTCCATTATGTAGCCAGAATTCAAACTGTGAGAAAAATGTTGTTGTTATTACTCAACAGATGGTGTTTGTCAAACCCCCATGGCTGACTCAAGGGTAGTAGTAGGGAGTTCATTCTTTTTGGTATTAAGTGTGAATTTCAGTGTTGTTGGTCAACAAATTACTTCATGGCAATGCGACAGATCCCACTGCACTCTTCTATTTCCTTGGAGCAGAATATGGCCATAGCTTCGGTATATGATTAGAGTTTAATGTGTGCAGTGTTTTCAGTTGCTATTAAAAGGGTCTAGCAGACAGAAAGTCAATTGGTTAACAATTTAACAAGGGGAATATTTGCATGAGTGATTTGTAGATGTGGAATTCACATCTACAGCCCAAGCACAGTGTAAACCTTTATTCAAGTGGCCTAGAGATAAATCAGTCTCACAATAAAAGAGGTAAATAATATATAATAATAAAGGAGTGGAAATGGGATTCTTTACTGAAAGGGTAAATGCATTCATCAGTGCTGTGCAGAGTAGCTCTCCCATTTTATAAAGGGCCTTCTTGCATGACAAATGAAGGGTTAGTGTATAATAGAGCAAGCGTACTACAGCAAAGTTCAACCTCGATTATGAGTGCCAGTTTTATATACTTTACATCGCTTATACTCAAGCATTTTACATGTTGGTGGGCCAAGTAAATTTATCAGGGGCAATATATGTTAATAATCTATTTTGATGAAGTAGTTTAGCCTCTTTAAAAAGCTTATCCATTTTCACTTATTTCAACCGTTTCAGCGTTCTCTCAGAGAAGAAGTGTTAATGTATGCAGATGAATAAATGACGAATCTCTGTGTAAATCCAAATCAGCTATATAAAACGTAATCTGTTTTTGTATATGTCACCAGTGCCACCAAATGAATGAAAAAATAACAGTTTCTGAACAAGTTTCTTGAACACTCCCCCTGTCTCCCACAAATGTGTAGTCCTGCCCCAACCTCACTCCATTGGTTGAGAAACGGCTGTGTTTTTCAATGAGATGGTTAAATGTAAATGTAAGGGTCAGTCACTCACTCACAGTTTTCATTTCATTGAATTCCTTTCAAATGAATGTAAATGAAAGCTCATGCAAAGAAATCCTTTTCGCATTTTTCTGCATTCTAAAGTTCCACCAATTCACGTTAATTTGCGATCAGAAGTTTGATATATCATAGTGTGATCTCTTAATCTAGTGTGACCACGGCTATAGTAAATCATTGAATCATTCCATCATTTGCTGCACAGAATCTACCAAAAAGGCTACTACATGTCCTCAGCACTAATGCACAGACTGGCCCCTCTAAAACATACATACAATGTACAGTGCATCCGGAATGTATTTACAGCGCTTCACTTTTTCCACATTTTGTTATGTTGCTGCCTTATTGCAAAAGGGATTAAATTCATTATTTTCCTTTGGTGGTTTGTAATTTATTAAAAATAAAAAACAAACAAAAAAATCACATGTACATAAGTATTCACAGCCTTTGCTCAATACTTTGTTGAAGCACCTTTGGCACCAATTACAGCCTCAAGTCTTTTTGAGTGTGATGCTACAAGCCTAGCATCGGTGCACAGCCATTTTCAGATCTCTCCAGAGATGTTCAATCGCTTTCAAGTCTGGGCTCTGGCTCGGCCACTCAAGGACATTCACAGAGTTGTCCCGTAGTCACTCCTTTGTTATCTTGGCTGTTCGTTGTCCTGTTGGAAGATGAACCTTCGCCCCAGTCTGAGGTCCAGAGCGCTCTGGAGCAGGTTTTCATCAAGGATGTCTCTGTACATCGCTGGATTCATCTTTCCCTCGATCCTGACTAGTTTCCCAGTTTCTGTCATTGAAAAACATCCCCACAGCATGATGCTGCCACCACCATGCTTCACTGTAGGGATGGTATTGGCTTTTTACTGAGGATTGGCTTCCATCTGGCCACTCTACCATACAGGCCTGATTGGTGGAGTGCTGCAGAGATGGTTGTTCTTCTGGAAGGTTCTCCTCTCTCCACAGAGAAATGCTGGAACTCTGTCAGAGTGACCATCGGGTTCTTGGTCACCTCCCTGACTAAGGCCCTTCTCGCTCAATCCCCCATCGCTCAGTTTGGCCCGGTGGCCTGCTCTAGGAAGTATAAGTAAGCATTTTATATTTTAGGTAGCTTTCTGCAGTTGTTGCTATCTAATGATGACAGTAGTAGACATGCACAGTGGAATATTAACAGGTTTAATGAAAGGACAGGGGGCCATGACCTTTGAAACAAGCTATGATCATTTAAAACAGCATCACAACAAATTATTGTATTTATTTCCTTTCCCTCAGACATCTTGTTCTATTAGGGGCTGTAATTGTTTTATCATTACTGCATCTAGTTGTTTAATGAACTGATTTAAATGTTAATGACATCCCTCAATAAATATTTAATCTGTCCACAGCATGCTCTTTCACCTTGCCAAGGCTCAAGGCAGGAGTCTTTTAACTTGTCCTGTTTATATCTGCCGTGTTTTCTGGTTGTAATTGATTCTGCTGTATATTAATTAGTCCCATTAGTACAGCCCAAGCATGTTTTGTTGATTACTGTGAGATTGGATATGAAGGGAAGCAATGCATTATCAACCTTAATGAACCGACTTGAAATCATAAGTGTTGTTTATGTGAGTATGATACTTGGCTTTATTATTGCCTTGTTATTGCAAGGTTATGAGATTGCAAATATGATGACCGCAATGCTGTTTTTTTGGCTTGTCGTTACATTTTACATTTGTGCCAAACAGTGGTCGGCATATTTTCAGCGTTACTGGGCTAGACATTCACAAATGTGTCTGTGTGGTCACCCTCGTCTTAATATAGTAACCTCTGATGCAGCTGCCCTATTTTACTTGGATTTTACGTGCAGCTTCTCTCTCGTTACTCTCCGTGTTGTGACACCATCTCTCACTCTGTTTGGCGAAATCATTACAGTAACATTGTGATAATGGTTAAAACTCCAAATGCTGTTACATATTATTGCTTAAAAATAACTATAGCTACAGTTTTTCGGTGACAAAGTGATAGAACCTCACACATGGATAGATAACTATATGAGCATATGCCTTGGAGATGTGTTATTAGCTTTTTTTAAGGATAATTGCACCCTAAAGGAGCAGATTTCTCTTGTTTTTTTATCTTTCTCACTTTCTCTGTCACTCCACTTTTCTTTAATCAGAACGTAATGAAGCAATGTGTTGACATTTATAGAATCTTGAAATGTTATACATGTAAGACAAATGGGTCACTGCACTGCATTATAACCCTGACTCTTGGGTAAGGTTAATTAAAACAGCTTTTAATTAACCTATTGCCATGGCTGAGTGCTTTTCTGTGTTATTAGCAACAGAAAGGTGGAATCAACTGGTTTGTGCAGACATTTCAGACCTATACAAGAACCTGGATGAGAGTTTGGTTACTGAAGGTGAAAAATCAGAGGTGATTAATATTCCGCCACCTTGGAATTATAAGGTTCTGTGTTTATTCTGAACAGTTTTGAAATATTGCGTTTCAATAGTCCATATAATTTGGTTATTAGCATTAAAAAGAATAAAGATTGCATAACATATTGTTAACTTATGTTTCAAATAATAACTTTTAACCACAACACTTAACCATCAGAAACCCTAGAATTGATTTTGATGTTGTACTGTTTTAATTTATTCTGCTTAGAAATGTTGCCAGGAAGCCACGTGTTATAAAATCACATTGTTTATGCATATTTTCTTTTAGGGTGAATTTGGGTTGCACAATTTTTCCACTTGGGAATCCTTTCCAGCAAGCTATAATAGGCTGTATGTGGATGCATTGATCTAAGAGCCCTCTGATACGCGCTAGAGTTGCCGGGTCTTGAAATAGTCCTACACCTCACTGACCCCTATACCTGAACATGCATATTTGGAGACCTACAACACAGTTGCTCTAACCTTTACACAGAGAGTCTTACCAGTAAGCTGGAAGACTGAAACATTATGTTTATCTAAGAGCAGCCAATACATTTTATTTCTTCAACAATGCATTGGGCTGACTAAACTAAAACACAATGGTCAAAAACAGTCAATGATGCTGATAGTGGGCATATTGGAACTTTTGCATTTTGAAAGACTCAAATTGTAAATAATTTATGCCAAATGTGTTGCTATAAAAGAGTGTAAGATCCTGTTTTGTATAGCTGTTGTATATGTTCTATAAAGTTTTTCCTTTCTCATTATTTATGAAAATACAATATTTATTTAGTAGCTTTATTTTGACCACTAACCTCATTTTTTTTTTTTTTTTAATTCCTGTGTGACACATAATTACAGAACTGGAAGATAAAACACATATGGCCATTTCAGATGATCACCATTTGCTACACTTCGGTACATAATTGCTCGTTTATTTTAATGGAGTTTTTTTTATGTGTTGTCTCATTCAAATACGAATAATACGCTTTTAGCAGCTAGTTAATATTGTAAAATGGAATAAAAAGCTTTAATTTTCCTTTCAACTTGATTCAAGGACTAAGGATGACAATCACTGTGAAATTGTTCCTTTTCTGAAGCCATGAATGGGTGTGATTATAAAACATGCAGGGAAGATTGTTACTGCAGCTAACTCTATCTGTATGGTACCTGGAAGAAAAAAAAGTGTTAAAGTCAAAATGGCAAGTGGTTCATTATTTTAAGAAAAAAAAAATTGAAACTTTTATTTATGTATTAGCCTGTTCCTGCAACAGGAGAATAAATAAATGAATGCAGGATATACACAGAAAACTTTACTGTTCTATTGCTTTGAAATGTCACGTATAATCATGATAACTGCGTCTATCTTATTGATCTTTTCAACATTGACATTCTTGATCACCTCATCAGAGACTTCACTGATGAACTCATCAATTTGAGATGAGTTCATCAATGAGCTACATGATGAACCTGCCTGTGAGTTTGCTGGTAAGTTTTTCAAAAAGTTCGGCAAATTTATTTGTAGTTATATGGTTGTACTTCTGTATCCATAAAACTTGCCATTAATCTCATTTGTATTTTCATTTTCAAGCTTGAAATTGTTAAGCATCTCATGAATCACCTCATGCTGTAATTAAATGTAAAATGATGATTACCTTAATTGTGGTCTTCTAAACACCCCCTTTATCATTATTTACTTTATTTAAAACTTGTAGTTCCATTAATAATCTTTGATTATCAGGAAGTGTATTAATTGCAATGTGTATGAGCTCTCTGTAATCTACATTGTCTAATCAATATTAAATTCAGTTGGAGTGGGCATATTATTAGCAAGCATGCACAAAACATTATGTTGAGCGAGTAGGGCTAAAGTTGTAGTTTTACTTTTAATTTATTTTGCAGAACATTATGCATACATAATGCACAAGGGAGTAGTGGCTTTGTATTTTGTTTGATTACTAATCTTAACTGTCATGCCATAAAGCAAAACGAAGACATTGTCAAGCTTCTTAGTGCACTAGACACTTGTGCTTTACGCCATCTACACCACAAAGGGTACAATTATTTCCATGCTTTCATTGGTGAATGTAGAGAGAGTTTCCAGTGAACAAGGTAATCGAGTGAAACATGAATGCTGTCCAATATTCCAATGCAGCAGCACAAGAAGCCCACACATTTTCCAATTGTTCTTATATCTAACAGTGAGCTATTGAGGTCGTTACAAGTTCTTCATAACAAGAGCCAGAGGACATAACTGTCATTTCTTAAAGTTTTCTTCCACAACATTACAAATTAAGCAGTTGTGAAAAGAGCGGTTGGCTACTTATTTATAGCCACTCAATGCTAAATACAATTAAAAACAGTACAATTAGAAGTGTATCATACTGCACTGACATAAAACATCAGTTTTGAGTATCTGACTTCACCAAGTACTTGAATAGAAACGTCTAAATTATCAGAACTGTGGGGAACACCAGCTCATGTAGCAATTAGCCAATGGCTTCATTAGCACAGTTAGAATTCTTGTTTAAACAAGAATGAGATACAGTGAGCTGCTCTGTTTCTGTAATTAGCTATTTTAAATCATGAAACTGGCCTAAAGACTAATTGCAGCAATAAACAAAATGGCTAAAAAAAATCATCTTTTCTTTTCACGTGAGTTATATTAAAGCCGTAAGAAGGGATGTGTTTGAAACCCAGAGTGAATCGCCAAGCCTAAACATCCTCAGAGCTTCTTCACAGTCTGGAGTGATAACAATTCAGTAACTTTCATAGTCCATTTTTAACCACATGTCCATTTAAAACATAGCCCAAAAATGGAAGAGTTGATTGCTACCTTCATAGTTTTCCACCTTGACAATGAGGTGAATCCTTAAAGCCCTTTGGGGACCTTGGTCCCTGAGAATGATGATGGTGTGTTTTTCGAAAGAATTGCAGCAGTAGCCTATATATAATGACCAATACATGCATATTAATCATGTTGCTGAGTGCTTTATTGACAAAGGCTTGAAATAATTAGCTAGCTAGTCCAAAATATTAATAATTCCCCAATATTAGTGATACAAATTCCATGTTTTCCTTCTCACAAGTGAATTAGAAAAGTTAAATGTTGCAAATCTTATAATGAGGATTTTTTCTTCATTATTATGTCAGGACAGTTGTATCACCCTGAGCATAAAGTTCTCTAAACCTATTAAAATGAATAAAAACAAGCTCAACATAGAAGAGGTTATTGAAGTCATTGAATGTACTGCTTGTACTTGCAGTTTTATTTTTTTAATAACAAACTAGCAGGAAATGAGTACCCTGTCACTGACCCAATTAGATTTTAAAAGCTTAGTTTCTTGCCTAGGTGCAATTGTAATGGGTAATTAACTATAACAGAAACAGGTGTATAATCAGAAACAATGGAAACTAATAATGGCCAGGTATACATGCAAAACAGGAACAGGGAAAATGAAACAAAAACACAATGAAACTAGACAGACCAAAAAAATATATCCCTGACACTAGGCAAACACCACTAATAATAAGGAGAAGAATGTGGCGAGAAGGTGATTGATGAGTGGTAACAGTATGTTTTTATTCGAGGTGAAGTAAACTGTCTGCTCTGAATGTTGCTATTCATCTGGACTGTTGCAAATCGTCTGTTACTTCGAATAAAGATGACTAGCTTGACTCATCACACTTTAAAGATTCTGAGGCTTCATTTAATCTGCTACGACAGTTATTTTCAAGGGCTCATCACCCTGCAGCAGTGTTCTTAACCTGTCGCAGGCTAAGGAGCTTCACAATCACCCCCTTGCCTTCACTTGGCTGTTAAAGTGATTGTATCTTCAAACCACTGTTTGAACAAAAGGAAACCGTAATTTATCTTTAGGTAATGCATCCAGTGAGTGGCATAGTCAGGTAATATAAAACATAAGGGTGTGATGGCAGCAGAGGAACAGAAAACTTGCACTTTGAAACCCATTTTCAAAACCCATTGTTTCCAGATTCCCAAAAAGCTGTCGTGTAAACGAATGGCTAAATGCATAAAAAGTTTTTCATTTTTAGTTAAAAACGGTGTCGTGTAAACGGCCCTTCAGTCTGTAAAGCACAACCAATTGCAGTTTTTGTTGAAACTGAATTCCAAGGTCTCCCGTAAGAATCAATGCTCAAACAGCGGATCAGGAAGCCGTCTAGATAGCTAAGTAGCATACATTGAGGGTCATATCTATACATCTTAAGCACTTAACCGGTGTGAGAACAAGAAATCGAGAGAAGATTACGACCGATTACTCTTTTGCAACCTGATAGGAAGCATTTGTCATTGCTAGCCAACCCATTAAACAGTCCTCATAGCTCTAATAACATACACCATATAATTTAATAAGGAAAGAGTACAGAAATATCTGCTTTAGAAGAACTATGTGCTGAAAAATAACCCAATATTATTAAAATTTCCAAAGCTGGTTCACTCTCTTTGACTATTGATGGCTCTGTTTTGGAGACTCAAAGTAAAGTGAGGAACTATTTTGTTCAAAGTACTGTTAAAACATTCTTTTTTTCACCTCAGAAATATACCATGATTGCATCCAAAGCTAAATTTCTCTGTAGCTGAAAAGCGGATAATTTCCTTAGTCGTCTCTCGGATAGATTACTTTAATTCCACACTTAAAAAACTGCAATATGTACAAAACTCGGGAGCCAGGATCTTGACTGGGTCCAGGATATGCAATCAAATTTTGGAGTCCTTACACTGGCTCCCAGTGTGGTTCTGTGTTGATTTTAAAATGATGATGCTGACATAACCATTTCATGGCTTGGCTCCACATCATTTATCTGAATTGTTAAATCCCTATACCCCAGATTGCAGATTGCACTCTTCACTATCCAACTTGGTTGGTTGTCCCTCAAACACGCATAAGATCAGGTGACCGGGCTTTCTCCTCCTATGTTCCTGCTCTTTGGAATTCTCTGCCTCTTGAACTTAGGGAAGCTCAGCTTGACACAAGACATTTTTTTTTCAAACCAGCATTTGTTTGTTGATGTTTACTTTTATTACTTGAGCTATGTATTGCTTATTCTGTGTACAGTGCTTTGGGAAGCTGCTTTTAAAGGTGTTTTATAAAATAAAGTCTATTACTATTAAAGTCTATTATTGCGTTCCAAAAGCATTAAAAAAAAAAAAATCACAATTTTAAATAAAAAAAGTACTGTTTATAACATTCATATAAAAAATGCTTAAAAATAGATGCTAAATACAGTTTTAAACATGATTTGTTCTCATATTTATTTTTTGAATAATCAATTTGAATCATGAATTTTGTTGAATACAATTAGGGTCAATGTGACCCGCAACATAAATGTCAACCCCAAAATTCAACAAGTAACAACTTGAAGACTCTAAATTTGTCTGCAGGACAATGGGACAAGAGTACAGAGCCAGCACCACAAGGGATGATTGGATGGTGGAGGTCAGCTTGTAAACCTACTCATGCAGTGAGGCAGAAAGGTAAGTGCTCCTTTTATGCCTTGCCAAGACAAGACTGGCTAAAACATACCTTTAGGACATGTAACATATGGTTCTTATTCTTAAAAAAAAGATTATTTACAAAGGAGCTTAAGGTCAGACCACAGTAAAATATCACTTTCTCCCAGCTATGAATATATGACCATCACAGCTTCTTTGAATAAACAGGAATGAATGCATAGCAAATGGTTGCTTGGTGAGACCAATCACAAATTACCTAGTGCTAATAGATTTACTTCAGTGGCAAAATACCTATTTTAATGGGAATCATTATAAAATAAATCTGTAGGGCTAGCCACACACTTGAAGATTTTAAGCCTGATTTTGGGCCCGATTCACAATCCCCAAACGATCTGGGAGGTGCAGCCCGATTCGAGACTTCTCGCTACTGACTTTTTATACAAAAAATCCTCAATTGTGTGGTGTCATTAAGATTACTTTACTGCTCCCGATGGTGTTGGAGCCTGCACGATCCCAAATCATAAATATTGAGCATGCTTGATATTTACGACTCTTGATCGGGCTGCCTCTGATGAAGTTTCACCAACTGGATGTTGCGTGCTTCTATACCTGAAACTTGGCAGAAACAAACATGCCATAAAAGTGGAGTATTGAGAAAGAAGATCACCCATATTCTTTTTTTCTCTTTTATTTTTCCTCCCGTAAAACAAAACTCACGCAAGGACAACCAACTGATGATTTCGATCATCCTTCATTTGTTTTTCTTCTCATGTCATGTTTGATCTTTCGAATTTCCGTTAGATCTCGTCTCACTGTGAACATGTTTTTACAATTGACAGGTGTGGTCTCACGGTCCGGACGAATCTCCATGTGAGTGCATTTCGAGTATTATAATGTTGAAATGGGTTGAAATTGCCCTTATGTCTTGGTCTCCCATGGTCCTAAAATCGGTTAAGATTTGATAATCGTCTAGTGTGTCCCAGGCCTAAGATGATACCAAACACTTTACAAAAACGGCAGTTGTGGCTTCTAATTATTATTTGTTGCATGGTTCTGTGTTTATTGTGTTTTTGTTATGTGGTCTCTTAGTTTGCATTTTTCCCTGATCTTTTGTAATTTTTCTTGTTGATTAGTTTGATTGTTCCCAGGTGTCTTTGCCAGATACCCTTGTGTATTTAAACCCCAGTGTTTCTCATGTTCCTTGTCTGGTGTTTTCATACATGGATGTACTGTGCGCATTTGTTTTAGTTCCTGTTCTCATGTTTGGGTTATCTTGTACTTGGATTTACTTTTGTTTTGTTCAATAAATGTCAAGCTGCACCTAGATCCAATACCCCATCTTTACTGAAACAGCCATGTTACACCAATGAAGTAAATGGAATCAAAATAATGTCCTCATGAAAAATATACTTTACAGTATTTACTGTTGGTTTAAAATGTGACCTGTACATTTCTTAAAAGCTTTTGTGAGGTTCACGCAAGTATAGTTTTTTGTAGAGTTTGGGTTAGGTTTGTGTCACACCAATTGCTTTGAATTTGGCTAAAAAGCTTGATCTTGTTCAGAAATCCTTCGCTTCTGCTCTTTAGAGAAACACACTCACAGACCATTGGCCACCCTCACAAATTATTTTTCTTCTCTTGATATGATTGAATCATGTTCCATAATCCCTTTCAGCTGCTGAACTCTGTCGCCCCCTGAAAGTGACTGTTGGCCTTTCTGAGGCTTTTCACAAGTTTGTTGCTTCAGGGAACTTTTTCAAGGAAATGTTTAGGACATTGACTGTGATTTCCTAGTATATGGAAATAGTTTTGTCTGTAATTTATGCATTTGATTTACTTCATCTGTACCTTTCTGCGATGCTCTTTAGAGTTGATTTTCAAAGAGCTTTCACATTTACAATCTGACTAGTAATTCACTTACTTTAGAAGTGTCCTTGATAATCATGGCAATTATTAATCTATTCAAGGCTAAACAGCTTATGCAACAAGTCCTCAATACTATATGCATAGTTTAATAAATGCATGAGCTGCAGGCAGTCCAAAAGTGTGCCAGAAATGCATCAGTTTTATAATTCTTCAGAAGTGTTGCCATTATTCACATCATTGCCATGCCCGAAGATGGATTATTGTTCATAATGTGCAACACGCAGATGTCAGGGCTGCTCTGTCGGAGTCCATCAATGTGAAGGGCGAACATCTCCATGCTTTCTGATCAGAGAAGACAAGCCTGGCAGGGGATATCCCTTCATACCATCATCATCCGCACAAAAAGGATGACGTGAAGTGTGAAAGACAAGACTTTTCCTCTTTTCATTTTGAAGACAGACTAGAAGGAATCATTTGGCAGAAATGGGTTTGTCGGCATGTTTTCTGTGACAAGTAAAACAAAGAAAGGGACAGGGAAAGCATTTGTGACATGTTGGGCCTTGTTTATCAGTGATTAAATGCTAAACTTGACTAAATTCAAAAGTGTCAGCTTTCAGTTTGCAATCTCTCGCTGTAATTGGTGAACTTTCAGAAAAGCATTTGTGATAAATTCTCAAGTTGTTCACTGTTATGGGAAGCCTATGTGATGGCTATTCTGTAAAACAGGGTTTCTCAACCAGTTGTTCCCAAACCCTTGGGGTCTTGTGTTGGAACTGCTGCGGGTTTGCGAGATTCTGATAAGCCATCTGTACACCGTTGAGTCAAGGCAGCTCTGTGCCTGCTCCAAATTCTGCAAACTCTACAAATTATGCAGCTTTGACACGTAATGCTGCATAAAAGGCACTCTAAAATATGCCAATTCATGTTTGACATGCCTTTTCACTGAGTGTCAGATATGTCTCTGGTGAGCCTTTGGCTCTGTGTAAAAGAAATGCCACGTCATAGCTACTTTGAACCTGGCTGTTGTCATGACAATCATGCATCTTGTTTTCTTGGCTGTGTATTTTAAAGATGGTTATGCCAAGGCCAAATTAAATTAAAGTGTTTTGTATGCTGTAAATATTTCAAATAAAATAACAATAAATGTGTACAAGAATAAGATATTATATATAATAAAATATAACTATACAAATAAAATGAAGTGATCATGCTAAATTCACTTTATCTATTGAACTATTACTTACAATCTCTGGAGGTACTTCAAGTAAGGCATGTGGGTGCAGCTGAGCAAAAATGTTGGGAACCCCTGCTGTAAAAGGTCCTCTGCATGTAATATATCCCCCTTGTGGTGCTGTTGGCTAAAAAAGGCCCATGATAGATTTCATAACCTTCAGATAATGCGTTCATACTGTTATGGGAATAGTGCTATCCTGGAGACTTGGGAGTGTGAATGAGTAATAGAGAGAGAACTAAGGGAAAATATTTTTAGTGTACATATTTAAAGAACTACTTTATTTTTTCCTGTTGTGAAAATAAATAAAATAAAAAATTCTAATATAAGTAAATATATATATATATGCACAATTTTTGAAAACTCTTTTGCCTCCTTTGTTTTTTTATTCAGACTAAAATACACATTTAAGAGTTTATTTTATTATACTTTATATGTTTGCATCTGTAGATGTCTATTTATATATTTTTAAAGGTTTTTTCAAAATGATTTTTTTCCCTCATACACTGAGCCAGAAATCTTCACCCCAGTATCACTTGCATTCACTAAACATTCTAGTTCTATTCCTATCTATCAAAAGGTTCTGAGGGTTTTAGCAGAGTGCTTGGTAGTATCATTTGCTTGGTTTTGCTCTGGCTTTTGTCGGTATTTTCTGATTTATTGAGTGATAAAGATATCTAAAATTTCCTCTGTAAAAGCCTTTTAACACTACTATGTTAGCAAACTGAAATTTTGATACTGGCTTTAGATTTCTGTTCTAGAAATCCATCCAAATTAGTCCATATTTAACTATATGTAACTTCAGAAAATTGAAATAATACAAAACAATTGTCTTAATGTTCTATTTATCAATCAACTGGGACTGTACGGTATGGTGACAGATACATTTTCTACCCTCTATACTTAAAGTTCAATGAGGCTGCAGTGAAAGAAGAGTTGTCGAATTAATTTTTTTTGTTTGTTTGTTTGTTTGTTTTTAAAATTGCAGATTCCTGTCAGCTGCATCTGAAATACAGCTGATCCTTAAGTCCTTTTGTGGTCTGAGAGATCCTGAAGCCTTTTAAATGGATTAATTTAAAGAAAAATGAGAAACATATTAAATCACCTTTATTTTTCAAACTAAATCTTTTAAATCTCTCATTCACTGTTCACTACGTTCACTGCTACATTTCTTCTTAGGCTAAGCAGCTTTAGTTTTGTTGCTAACATCCAACAATAAACATTCACCCATGTTTTTATTTCCCTATATGTAGAGTAACAGCGCAGTCACTGCAAACCTATCCTTCTGAATAGTTCTTGCTGCGTGTTTCTTGACCCTGTTTAATTCTGTCTCTCTCTACACTTTCTTGGCCACATGGGAACACCCTTCCTGTGATTATTCAGCAATTAGTTGGCTGTCTTCATCGGCCACGCAATACTGAGCTAGAGACAGTTGCCTTATAGCCTATTCTTCATGTTCTCAGTTGGTTTCTGGTAATTATTTTTGAGTCTTCAGTTCAGTAGAGGAAAAAAAAAAGATGTGCGCTCAAAATTTATAGCTTTAAGGAAACCACAAATACAAGAGCCGATAACAACAATAGGTAATTAAGCAAATTAATTTTTGATTAATATTATGTATCATATTAAGTTTTGTGAATTAATTTAATCAGGAACGGCGTTTATCATAGTTCATGAATATGACGTATTATACCTGGTGATGACATATGGAATGGTTAAATCTTTTCAGCCTCTGGACATTGAGGGTAGTTTGGCATAACAGGTTTGTACCCTGCTGAATTCTTGATGCAGAGGCAGACAGATGTATTACTTGGTGGGCTGTGAAGCATATGGTGCCAACAACCGTTCTCAGTCTCACCAGAGAACTTTTGGATCTTACAGTAATTGCTAACTTCCCATTCTGGTCATCCAAAACAATGTGCTCCCATCCTGCAGACCATGAAAAACATGAAATACTATGAATTGGCAGAAAACTATTCCCTGTAATGCCATGTACACAGATACATTCTCAGAATGATTTCCCTGGCATGCTAAGTAACCACTGAACCCAAATAATTTGAATTGTGGTAAACTATTAAAGTAGATGGAATCCAGTGATTTCATGGGATATGTAAACATATCCATCAAATGAATGAAACAAATTAAACAACAGAGTGCCTTCTCATAGTGATAAAAGACTTGGCAAAAGCTGGGCTAAACACATCAAATGACATATGAGTGTCATTTCATTTTGTGCCGTGCCAAGCATTGTCAACAACACCAAAAGCCATTTTATGATATGCCTAAAAGGTACACACCTGCACACAACTAAATGACACAACGTCAGGATTTTCAGACTAGAATTATAATCTAGGGACACAACAAAAAAGGTTCAACTCTATATGCAATCATATTGTTGTTAAGTAGCCCATGTGTAAAATAATGAAATGTTTAACAAAAAATAATTGATTTTTTAAAGAGGCATTCCCATGCATATGCTTGGCACCATTGAAGATTGTTGTTGTTTTTAAAAATCAAATTGTGAGATGGCTTTAGCAGCATTCACACTGTTAAAAAAATAAATAAATAACTAAATAAATAAAAAATAATATAAAATCTTCCTCAGTATTTTTGTCTTGTTTTCCTTTACAGTTATGTAATCATCCTTAAATCAGGATTTTAATAAAATATATTAAGTCTTGTTTTTTGATAAATTGATCAAAAGTAAATTTTTGCTTAAAACAAGAACAAATATCTGCCAATGGGGTCAGAAAAATAAACTTAAAGGGAAAACATGATTATTTGTCTGAACCCATTGGCAGATATTTTTTCTTGTTTTAAACATAAATTTACTTTTTTTGTGTGTTGGTTTTGAAACATTTAATAAAGAAAATCCTTAAAAAAAAAAAAAAAAGCATAACCTTTTGCTTCTCAAGTAAATATGTCTTGATTTAAAAATGTTTAGATATTTGTATTGGAAAACAAGACAAAAATAGAAAGGAAGAAAATGCTATATTTCAAATAAACGCTGAGCATTATATTAATCAACAAATCCTGAAAAAAAGATCTGTTACGGTCTTGCTGGTTAGAGATAAGTAAGACAGCGGAGAATCACATTTAATAATAAATAGGAGTAACTGGCGATATGCACCACACAAGACATCTAAACCAAATGACGACCGACAAAGGAACAGAAGAAACACAGAGCTTATATACATGGGAAACACAAGGATCAAACAAGGCTAGTTAATTGCATGCAGCTGACGACAATGAACTAATGATGATATGGCGGGAACATAACCAAAGGAACATGCGACAGAAAAAACACAGAGACATGTGACAAGATCACGGTTTCCACAAAAAATAATATGTAGTATTTATATATATATTAATCACCAAGTAAGCATATTAGAATGATTTCTTAAAGATCATGTAACTGAAGAAGTGATAACTGCTGAAAATTCAGCTTTGACATCACAGAAATAAATAACGTTTTAAAATATATTAAAGCAGAAAGGAGTTAATTGTAAATTGTAATAATATTTCATATTACTGTATTTTCCATCAAATAATTGCAGCCAGGGTGAGCGTAAGAGACTGCTTTCAAATACATTAAACAATTTTACTGACCCCTTTAGGGAACACAAAATGTCATACTTCTTTAATCTAGAAATGTATATTTGTGAGTGTTTATTTTTATGTGGGGAAATCAAATCTGTGACAGTGCAGAAAAATATCTAAAAAGGAGATTTCCCCCCCTTTTTCTTTCTTCTTGTAAAGCCACTATTCTAATCTCCCAGTGCAGTGTGTGTGGTCTTCAGATGTTGTGTGTACAACAGTAGAGTGGTTTCATCTTAAAGAGATTATGGTGGCAAGATTGTAATTTCACTCTGATACTATTGGTTGACTTTTCAGTTCCCCTTTTAAAGCAGTGTGAAGTTGACTTGAGACATTCTGGAAGGCAACCTTATTGGAATATCAGCCCTTGTGGAAGACATGTGAGAGAAATCTTAGGATCCTCAAAGAGCAAATTTCTCTGAGTGAAATGGCTCCCACCTATACCATTTCCTTCTCTGTCTGAAGTGGCAGTCTTGCTCCAAATCAGCTGTGAAATTGTATTTGAAAGACATTAAACTGGTACTGTTACACTATAGGAGTTTACTCACAGAGCCAAATCTTATTTCCAGTTGTATCCTACAACTTCAGTGAGAACCGGTGTAATACTGAAGACACCAAGCAACCCACATGTGTTTCAATATCTTGCACTTTATTAACTCAGTCTACATCTACCTTATATTGCAAGCCTTTGCCTACTACACTATACTATACTATATATTACAGTATTTCACAACCTGGGGGTAGTGACCCAGGGGTCTAAATATTTACGTGTGGTCGCCAAGTTCACTCTAGTTTCATACGATTCTCTACGATTTGTATTGCAGTTTAAGATTTTAATCATCATTAAAGCCAAATTTGATTATTAGGACTTGAAAATACTGTCCATCATTAAGTAAAGTATAGCACTCATGCAGCGTAGGATTCGGTTTCCTGAAAAACATGATGGAAAGAAATCAGAATTTCTGCTGTTCCATAAGTGCCACTTACTAACAGAGAATGGATTTACATTTTCATTCAACCTGTCTGTGTTTTTTGCTTGTGAAAATCAGACCAGATTTTTATGCACCGGTTGACGGAAAATTAAATTGAAACAATTCAGTATTACGTATATGGAGCTGATAAAATACCTATAATCATTCATCATATTTAAAAGCTGAAATGTAAGGTTTATCATTTTATAAAACTTTTTTGTCAATACTTTTTGAACATGTAGCAGCCTATATATTAGTAGATAGCATTATGTTGTAAGTCACCCAACCAAAACTCTAGTTCATTTAAATCTAGCCGTTATCGTTTGCTATTCTGTTAATCTTATTATATTAATGTTAATTATTCTATTGTTAATTATGTGATGCATTATTTTAATGTTAATGTAATTATTTTATTTTAATCTGTGAATCACTGCTATATACTATACTATACTATACTATACTATACTATACTATACTATACTATACTATACTATACTATACTGTAAGCAACAATCAGATTAGAGGTCTGAAACAAATTGTTCTATAATATAAAAATTACTTTCAAAATCAAGTCCTGACTCATCAGGCTTTTGCATTTCCCGAGAAAGGGAGCAGAAAGAAACAAAAATAAATAAAACATCAGCAGTAGAACTTGTCTTTGAAATGAAACATCAAATGCATTAAGAAGTTCTCTGGCAAAGGCCAGCTGCGATGACTCAAATTAAATTGAATTGCCAAGTCAGTTTTACAGATAAAAGTTAAGATAAGGCAGTCGATTAAGAGCTTTAATAATGAGCTTGCCATTAATGTTATTGGAGGCAAAAAACATCAATCGGCATGAGTATCGTTTTTAGTCTTGAGCTGTAAATCTTACGCCATGCAAGCTGTTCTAAAGCTGCTCTAACAAAATCACACAGATACAGATCATTTTGGGGAACAAAGGAGCAATCTTTGGAATACTCAAGTCCACGTGCACACACACACACACACACACACACACACACAGGTTTGTTTTGCTATTAAAGTGAGGATATTCCATAGGCATAATGGTTTTTATACTGTACAAACTGTACATTCTGTCCCCCTACACTACCCCTACCCCTAAACCTACCCATCACAGAAAACATTCTGTGTTTTTATATTTTTATTAAAACATTGTTTAGTATGTTTTTAAAGCTATTTTAATATGAGGACTCGTGAACTGTCCTCATATTTCATGTTTAAGTCATAACACCAGTGTAATACCTATGTCATTATACAAATTTGTGTTCTCATAAATCACAAAAATACACACACACACACACACACACACACACACACACACACACACACACGCACACATACATACATACATTATCTATCTATCTATCTATCTATCTATCTATATATATGTATATATATATATATATATATATATATATATATATATATATATATATAAAATTAATCAATTCACAAAGTATATATAATATATATTTTTTAGAATTCTAAATCATGTATCATGTTTTCCACAAAAATATGAAGCAGCACTGTTTTTCTCTGTAATATAAAAATAAGTGTTTCTTGAGCACCAAATCAGCATATTATAATTTCTGAAGCGACACTGAAGACTGGAATAATGATGCTGAAAATTCAACATTGCCATCACATGAATGAATTACATTTTAAAATATATTAAAATAGAAAACAGTTATTTTACATAATTATAACAATTTACGGTAATAACATTGCACAATATCACTGTTTTACTGTATTTTTTTATTTAAAAAAAACTGCAATGGTGATCATTAGAGACTTCTTTCACAAAGTCATACTCTTAAATGTGAGGAACGGATGGAAATTTAAGTCACTAAATGCCAACCATCGTGAGTTTGGGACTCGCAGAACATTGACTGCAAAACTTTGCAAAGTTAATTTTAGTTGTCAGTTCACTGAAACAAGCATCCTTTGTGCCAAACACAAAATTCTCATCTGCAAAAGTGTCAGATAGCAGCCCTAGGCAGTTAGCAGTGAGTAAAAAGATTTTCAATACGACTTACGGGCCAATTCCGTTTCGGAAACTCAGATGACAATTAAGACGAGGATTAAATTACCACTAGGTCATTCACTTGGGAATTTTCTCCACAGACATTTCTGATTCACGCGGCAATAAAATCACAGACTAGTGCATACAAGTGCGGAATTACATTATATCCCAATGTAAAACAATTACTGTCTGAATAAGGAATTTGATCTATGTCCATACTGTATGTGCTCAATAAAATCACTTAGATCTTGCTAACAATTTCCATACCAATTTAATCAAAATGACACTTCAGCAAGGCCAACAGAAAGTCATATACAGTTTGATCTCCTTTTCATTGGTTTTTATTGCAGTTTAAGTGCTATGTTTATTATATTCAATGAAGGCTAGTTTATATATATATATATATATATATATATATATATATATATATATATATATGTGTCATAGTGCATACATAGACACTGATGTATTTGCACAGACAGACAGACAGTCCATCAAAGTCTGTTTTAGTGTGATTGGGAGAAGCTTAGCTCCTGTTCTAGAAGCCTGACAGAATGGCACATTCATTTTTATGTTACAAATCCTCTTCCATCCTCAATCTAAAGGACACAGCATGATATCAGTGCAAGCCATACACTGTATTTGGCAAATCATTTATTTATCTGTCATCAGATAAGCTACATGTTTCTGACAGCTTTACTGTCAGGGGTGTACAATATAACCGTCTGATCAGTTCACTGCTCCTGAGATATGTGGATGAAAAGCAGATGGATAATATATATTTATTTAGAAATAAAACTGAGGAGTGAATTGAGGAGCGAAACTGAGGAGAAAACGGTGCTTTGAGCTTTTAAATCAAATCATTGTCATCATTTTCAACATAACATAATCTTAATGTAATTTTAATTCATAATCTTTATTTGTTTGAAAAGGAATACAAGTTGTTGGTGTTCATTTCAGCTAGAAACTGTATGCAGTGGGTATGTTTTTGTAGTTTTGCAACAACACCCCTGAGGTTAGAATAGAACTGTGTGAGTGTCCATATGGTGGATTTGTTGTGGCAGGGAAATGAAGTTTGACCTGTGTGGTGCTATTGGGTCATTGTCTTTTGGCTATGTCACATGTGCACCTCAAAGACCCCCGGTTCAAGCAAAGAAGACAATAAACATTAGTTGCTCATCTTCTTGAGCTGCCAGCGGGGTTAGGTTGACTCACCCTTCTTGATCTGAGCAGCAGGATGACTCTGGTTCTGTCACACAGATGAAAGGTTGAAAAAAGTCATCAAAACCGAGGAGTCAGAAGCTACCATCTCATTAACACATCACAAAACTATATCAAAACCATTTAATTCAAATGCTCCAAAACACAACCAGCTCTGCATTTGCACTCGAGATGGTTGTAATAATGGAAGAAACCTATAATTGTTTTGCATGAAGTGATGCAAATGGATTTTAAGTGACTCATTAATTGTGATGAGATAAAGCAAAGAGAATAGGAGAGATGACGGGGTTTCTCTGTTCAGATGACCTTGGAATTCAATTTAGTCTTCTTGCACATCAAAAATCCCTAGCACACCAATGAGATTCAAATTACTGTGTTCAAAATGAGTGGCACATAGTAAATGCAGCCAGACCAAGGCAGAGCAAATCAAGAAGAACTGATGAAAAAAAAAAAAAAAAAAAAATTCTTCCTCTCAAAATTTTTTTTTTTTTAAAAGCAGTGATTGATTTGCAAGAGGCATCCACTATTTATAGTTATTTATATATAACTGCCCCTAGTCAGCAATTAAACTGTTTGCCAACAGACCTGTGTGATTTGATCAAAGTAGTGATGTTTACATGCTTAAATGACTCATATCTGATTTGAGCCCAAGCATGCTTCTTAAATGCATCTCCTTAATGCGTTTGCTCTGCAAATCAAGAGCACTTTTTGTCATCCTCAAAGAGAATTAATCCACTGAGGTTTTCACAGGTGAGTTAATAAGATGGGAGCACCTCAAAGAAAGCTACAGATTCTAGAGTGTCAAAGTGAGTTAGAAAAGCAATATTTTGTGGGCAACTGGGACAGGCATATTAATTGTCTCCAGTATATGTTTGCCAGCTGCAATTATGAGTCGGTGTACATTAGGAAATATATTCAAAAACCTTTGGTTAGCACAGTAACCCTCTCCATCCCATTTCTTCTTCAGGTTCCTGAGTGTGGACTCAAAGTGAAGGTCTATTTAAATGGAGAGTTCACCCAAAAAATGTAATTCAGTTATTCATTCATTCTTTTATTGTTGCAAACCTTTAAAGCTTTAGTAAATAAAGAAACTATCAACGGTTAAATTTAAAGTAATTTAGCTCAAACAGTAGAATGTGACACTAGATCAAATCACCTTTATTTATATCACTTTATACAATAGAGATTGTTTCAAAGCAGCTTTGCAGGGATAAACAAGAAAATAATAATTCAGTGATGCAAACAGAATTCAATTCTGCTGTAAAGCAGCTCTGAACGAAAATATTGCATTTATTCAGCTGAGGTCAGTTCAGTTACTGTTCAATAACTGTTTAAAGATCATAACATAAGGAATGAGCTCATTTTAGCTATAAAGCAACTCTGGAGCAAACAGTGATGTCATCATCCAGCTCAGTTCAGTTCTCATCCAATAGTGTCAGTGCAGTCAAATCAATAATATTGATGCATATTATTGTTACGTGACGTGCTGCCCAGGGAAGCGCAGAGACGAGGAGTAAATATAATAAAGTCTTTTAACAATGATGCCGGGGACAACGGAGAACCAAGCATGTCTATACACAAACGAGAACGGGCAAGGAGTGAGGGAAAACACAGGGGTTATATACAAGAGCAAACACAGGGAGAAACGAGGTAATTAACAAGACACAGCTGATGATGATGAAACAAACGAGTGGCAGGAAAAAAAACAAAAAACAAAGAACAACATGACAACAAAACAGTACGAAACAGAAACACATGTAACAATGATGTGCCTCCCGACTAAGCAAGGCACAGGCGACAGTGGCAAGAAACCCAAACTCCATTGGAGACGGGAAAAAAAAAAAAAAAACTTAGTCAGGGGATCAGTCCTCCTCTGGCCAAACGAATCGTATGGTGTGGTTTAATTCCGGGCTGCACCACACGCCAGATCTTGAATAGGTATCATTCAGAATATTTCATCCATCTAAGGTCATAGGTTACAATGTAAGTCTATTTGGATAAAAACCTCTGCCATGTGTATATATGTAAATGTAAAGTGGCAATCTTGACATCTGTGCAAATCACTATGAGTTGGATATTTTCAAATGAATCTGTTGATCCAGTTCACAAAACCAGTGAATGATTAGTTTCAAATCAGACTGAACCAGTTGTCAAATTCAGCTCACAAATCTGGTTGCAGCACTTAACAACTCACTGGAATTAAATTTGGGTCTGTTTCTCACAAAAAGGTTCTTATCTTATGACTTCAGAAGACTTGAAATATAGTGCATGAGTCGTATGGGCCACTTTCATCATGCCTTAATGTTGCTTGTGTGTCCTTTTTAAAGCTTAGAATAAATAATAATGATAAAAAAATCACATTTTCTGTGCTATAGAAAGAAGTCATACTGGTTTGGAGTGACAAGGCTGGGTAAATGATTTGCATTTTTATGTGAGCGTTTCCTTGAAATCAGTGTTTAAATCAAACACATTTGGAACTGTTTCCTCCTGATAAGGAATATTCTGAAAATCAATTTTAGATTAAAACCAAAAAGAGTATAATTGAAGGAATAAAAGACAAAAATGCATGGAGCATAAAGAGCAGTTGCAAGTTCAGGGTTTTTGTCATGCACCTCTCAGGACAGCTAGTCACACCGTGAAGAAGATTAAAATGTCTAGGAAATGAGGCTCAACTATTGGCATGATTAATGTCCATGAAGTATAATTAAAGACTTTTAGTTAATTCCCTTGTCTTCTGACACTTTAACCAGTTTTAATCATCCCCACTGACTGGTCATGCATAATTGCAGAACCTCTACAGACCGACAAACTATTAAACTCCATAAAATATTAAGTGCTGTATCTAAGAGGTATATTTGGGAATGTGCAGTACAATGACCTCTGAAGTGCTTCCGGTGTGTGGGGTGTGAGGTTCATTCATGCTGATTATTAGTGCCGGCATTTCTCTAAGTTAATCACATTACTTTCAACTTCCTTTCTGTGTTGAAATGTGCCAGTTTTTCTTTTAATGCAGAATCTGTGGTTTAATTGCCAGTTTCAAATCAGCAAGGAACAACCTCTGCATTATAAATGCCATTCTCCTGTATAATTTGTACTTATACTTTCACATAAAGGAACATTCCTTATAGAACCTATACCAATATGAAGTATTGTATAATAGTAATGGAAGCAAGTGGACATATGACACACGCTGGAAATACAGAGAGCAATCAACACTGCCTCATTACTCCAGCTGGGAGATATGATCCCTTAAAAAGTGTTTAGGTTATTTAATTGCATTTGGCTCACTGCTTCAAGGCTTTCAGTGACCCCCTTCAGAGACCTGTATATTGTTAAGGACTGCCTGCTCTGTTCCTGATGACGTTCACTGCTGAAATTACATAACATGTTTTTCCAGCACCTCACATTTCTCAGAAGTTATCGTTATTAGTGTCAGAAAGTTAAATGCATTTGTAATAATCTTGGCTGAAGGGCTCATTCAGAGTTCATTGTATAACTGAGAGCTGATTAATATAATCACTTTTTCACTTTTCACTGGAATGGCAAAGTTAAACTTTGGCAGGTTTGCTCAATCACTTTTGCAGTGATTGTTTGAGATGATAAGAAGTCATCTATACTTTTGTATACTATGTATAGTGTGCAAGTATATAGTCAGTCATATTTGTGAGGGGCCAGCAAATTTCCAGGGTAACAATGAAATGTATTATGTGATTTACATTTTGTACTTGCATATGAAGTTTAATAATTAATAAAATGTTAAGTAATATATTTATTTAAAAAAACAACAACAACAACTTCCACATTATTTATTTGGAGTTTATTATACAAACGTAAAACAGGGTCCTCTTAGTTCCCTTAATGTGAAACCACATAACTATTTCTTTCTTATTAAGATGTTGAATGGAAACCTATTTGTATAATTAGACAAGAATTTACTTTTATTTTATGCTCCACTGTAGAATTTAGTACCAGAGATGGAATAAACATCTTTATGCCAAAGTGACAAACTCTGCATTTTTCAGATTGGATTTTCAGCTAGGACAAGTGCTTATCACCAGTTGTGAACTGAAAAAAAAAAGTTATATTATATTAGTTATATTATATTCAAAGTTATATTTTGTCATTTTTTCTCACACAATATTGAGATATCCAAAAAAACAAAGCCAAAACTTCTAACTTTTCAATTTTATCAGCTACAAAACACCTGAAGATGATTTTTACCCAGCATGGATAGTCTGTTTAACCTCTCACATATCATCCGACAATTTCACAACAGAAAAGTGCAATAAGTTTCCTCCTGTGATAAAATTACTAGCAAAGAATGAAAAATAGCTTAGATTGTTTTGTACCTATTAACCTAGTGCTGTGAAAGTAATATATTCTTTTTCACAGTGGTCAGGCCACTCATTCAAAATCATATTGCTTATGAATTCTTCTAGCTTCCCCTTTGACAATTTACCCTCTAACTTCCTCAAAACAGTTTTGGCTTCTTAATAATGTTATTTAGCACTGTTAATAAATCCCTATAGCAATTATTTTTTTTTTATATACTTACAAGTCAGCAATTGAAAAGCAATCTTGATTTTTCTGTGCTCAGTAATGAACTGTCTTTAATCTTCCATTCTTGCTAAAATAATTGAAACAAAAAACCTAGACAAAAAAAAAAAGATGCTAAAATTACGAAAGCCAGTAAACACTACTGAATGACGATTGTCAGTAACAGTGTTCAGCCTTACATTGTTCAAACCAGAGTCAGACACTGATGGAGAGACTCCGAAAGAAATTACAACTTTTAGAATGCACATGGACGTTTCTGAATGAATAGTGGATAAATGTATGTAGTTGCTGTGGAGTTGATTCAACTCATCGACTAGCATATGCCACCATGTCAATCTTTTGTGCAAATCCAGTGTTGAAATGATGTTTGTGAAGCAGTCTGATGTAAAATGACAGCATGGCAACGACACTCTACTACAACAACTCTTCCTCTTCTCTAAAGCAGCCTTACGTGGCCTCACCCCCTTTGTTGTGTGTTCTCGGGAGCAGGATTTATGCAAATATTTAGTGTTAGTGATGTCACTTACCCGGGAAGAAACTCGTTGTAGTCCCTATCATTTGTTGTAGTCCTTAAACAGAATTTTTTAAAAGAAAATATCTCCCTTTGCAACTTTGTGCGTCATAACTTTGCAGATGTTGTTTATGCTATAACAGCAACATTACATACTAACTAAAGTTAAAAAAGTGAAATCATGATCAAACACCCCTTTAAATATTTCAATATCATAAATGAAAACTGTACCTGTGTACTAAATTACACACTTTAAGCATCTTTAAATCCACATCCATAATATAGGACAATGTGCTTGTCCAGTAGTCAAGAGGAACCATTCCAGGTTGCTGATGTTCGTGGTTCCATGTTGGATCGCATACATGAGCTTTGTGCGAGGAACAGACAGAAAGTCGTTATTCACTTCCCAAAACTTCCCCTCCACTAGAGCTTACAAAACACATTCTCACTTCAGTTCAACCCATTCAGTGTTCAATTCAAACATGACACATTTAGATGTGTTGCATCAGGTCAAAACCTAGTTTATCTATATCAAAGTAGAACATAAAAAAGGGAAAAACAAAGAATAATAAAAAAGCTATATATTAGTTAAATTTGGTAAACTGGAGCTATAGATGTGCTGTCTGAGAACATAGTAGTCTTTTTGATTATTATTGAATTAATTTGTCATTTATCAAAACGTTTTATATATATATATATATATATATATATATATATATATATATATATATATATATATATATATATATATATATATATATATTATGGATGTGGATTTAATTGCCAAGTCTGCCCGAGAAAACAATCAAGCTTGCTAAGAAAGTCTCAGGAATGAAGAATCCAACACAAGCTTGGCTCAGCACCCTCTTATCCCTCTATCGAAGACAGGCTAAAGCAGCAGGCTGGCTATTATCTGGTTGAAAAATGAGAATTCATTGACCAGAACTACAGGCAGTGTATCTGCCATTTCTGTCACACAGTAAGGTGCTGCTCAGGACAATGGACACTATTTGTATTCTAAAAGGCACAAACCACAGAGTCCATAACAAGTGGTTATTTGCTCCTGTACTGGTAAATAAACATTTTTATTTTGATTTAGACAGCTGACTATTGGAAATATGGGCATAAAGATGCATGGCTCAACCCGGCATCCCCAGGCGCACCACGGGCATTTCTAGGGTCAGTGGATATCTCAGACTTCAACCAGGCATCAGTGTTTGAGCACATACTTTGAAGTTTTGGAATATGATGCACTTTAAAATAAATATTGACATCTGCAAACATTAATTTTATCAAGTAAATCTTAAAATTACTGGAGCTGCTAAACTCACCTTCATCTCAGCTTTAAATGTACCCAAAAGGTCAGAAGTTGAAAGTTTGAATTGTGGTATGATAAGGTGACTTTTTTCCCCCTATTATTATTATCATTATTATTAAAGAGAGAGTTTTGTGGGTTTTAGTCCATGTGAGTCAAGGTTATGTATTTGCTAGTGTAGATCTTATAAAAAAATCACTTTTACAAAATTTAATGAATACCTTTTTTATCATTTATAAAATGTATATTTTTTTTCTTGAGCATCATTTCTGAAGCATCATATGACACTGACGACTGAAGTAACAGCTGCTGAAAATTCAGCATTGCCATAATGAATAAATTGAATTTTAAAATTGAATACAATTTTAATAAAAGTTTTAATAAAATAGACAAGTTATTTTAAATTGCAATAATATTTTACAATACACCTATTTTTACTGTATTTTTGATTGACTTCTTCAGAAAACATTTAAAAAACTTGCCAACTCTAAACTTTTGCACGGTAGTTTACAGCATTTAAAATTGAATCTTTCTTTCCCTTGCATTGCTATCAGGTTTTTGTCCAATCAGCTTCTCTGGATAATCTCCCTAAACCTGCAGCTAGCTATCAAGTATCAAAATATGGCTCAATTAAATAAGTTAGAAGACAGTCCCTTTGATTTGTCCCGCCAAAACTTCCTTAATCAATCTCAAGCTTCTGTGAAAGCACTCTCATGCTGCGTCCTAATTCACCTACTTATACTGTACCCTAAAAATATGTCCTATTTTTGTGAAATAAAAGTACAAACTTGTGAGTGTGTAGCAGAAGAGTAGATAAGCTTTGAGACATACTATCACGTCATAAAATAGCATCTATAAAGGTTGCTCTCTGTCGCTTAGTTACATGCATCCTGTCAACGTAAATTGGCACGTCAATCATCTTGTCATAGTTGACACCCTCCACATTTCATTTCATTTCCTACCATATCAGACAGAAATGCAGTAGCACATTGACATTTAAAAGTTAAGTGCATCTTTAGAAAAGTTCTATTGTTGCAGATTAAATATAATGCGGATAACAATAAATAAATATATATCAGCTTAAATGTTGATTATTAGTCACTCTAAACCTCTCTACTTAACCATCAGTCTAACACATCTGCCATGTTTTGTGTTTTTTTTTTTTACTCTTAATATACTTTTATACTTTTAATACTTTTAACTCTCAATATTTGGATCCACATGAAAATCTACCGGAAACAGTAGATCATCTGGAGACTTCTGGCATACTTTTTTCAACATACAATGCATTGGGACACATTTATTTTAACCTCGCATACAATTTAGGATGGATAGTATGGACAATGGGACTCAGAATCAGCCCCCTGTGAGTTGCAATGATTGATATTTCAAATTAAATTTGGGTGACACTTTATTTTACAGTGTCATTGTTACATATGTTACATTTACTATAGTAATAACTAAACATTATGCTTAATTACATGCAATTAACCCTAAACCAAACCCTCATCCTAACCTTAACCCTATTGTAATTACATGTAGTTAATTGTATAATTACACTGTAATACTGACATCTTAAAATAAAGTGTAACCTAAATTTGTTATCTGTTGTTTGTGTGCTGTAGTTACAGAATGAACAGTACGTACACTTCTAAACTGACTAAGCTTCATCTGAAGTATTAAAAGTAACTTTTTTTTTCATTATCTGAAAGAAAGGCGAATTGTGCTTATGTGTGCAAAATGTGCCACCACTCTGTTATATCTGGTGTCTATTTATAGCACCATTGGTTTAGAATGTTTTTTTTAAAACCCATTTTACTGTCTGCTAAATAAAAATCGAATCAAAATTCGAATCACTTAGAAAAGTAATATCACATCTCTCCTCAATAAGCTGCCTTATTTAAGGTATGTTATCATTCATGTAATAGTGTGAGACGAGTTATGTTTTGAGTGGAAAAACAAGAAGAATAAGGATAAGCAATAACAATAGCAATGCTTGCCTTGGTAAACACGGCTAATTAACATATCCAAGCTGAGAATGAGCTCAGCTGTGGTATAAGTAGGATGTATCTGTTTATACCGTATTGTGCATTCAAATTCATTTGTGTGTGTGTGTGGGCAGGTATTCCCTACGTTATGGGGACCAAATGTCCCCACAGGGATAGTAATACTACATTTTTTTGGTCCCCCTGAGGAAACAAGCTTATAAATCATACAGAATTATCTTTTTTGAAAATCTAAAATAGCAGAATGTTTTCTGTGATAGGTAGGTTTAGGGGTTGGGGTAGTGTAGGGGGACAGAATGTACAGTTTGTACAGTATAAAAACCATTACGCCTATGGAATGTCCCCATAAAAAATGAAAACACAACGTATGTGTGTGTGTGTGTACTGAAAAACCATTACATTTAGAACACAACAAATTCAGTATCTCTATTTCTCCAGCTTACACAATCATATATACATACAGGAAAAAAAAGTAACATTTTACAATACGGGTGCTCTAATATGTATTAATTCCTCCTTAACTAATGCACAGATAATCTTGAGTTAATGTATGACTCATGAAGAACTAATTGCGTACAGACGTCACTCGCATATCCGTAAATGGAGAAAAGTTGTTGTTTTGTCTACTTTGATGTGTGTATGGTGTGGGAGTGGCATAGGTTAGTTGTCACAATGAGTGAGAAAGGTTGACATGGATCACGCTAAATCTCAAACCTCCAGAGGAGAGTTTGCTGGCAAAAAGAGAATGTGACAGAGCTTGTATAAACCAAGAATCAACTTTGGCTCAGCTTTTCGGAGATGGCGAGCACTGAGCAATTTGAAATGTTGTAAAAGCAATGCAGAGTTGGTGTTTTTATTAGTCAACAGGTAAGATTTTTTATTGAATAAATAAATGACCATATGTAGCTCTCTAACAGAGTTCATTGTAAAGCTTTATCTACTGTGAAGGGTCATGTTCTACACAGTCACGACGAACCAAAACAATGTTCTTCTGCAAAATGCCTGCAGTTTTATTTTTTAACCGCTAGATGGCCAAAAGTTACATTGTGTACCTTAAAGTGTTAAAAGACTACAATTAGCATGAAAGGTCACTTTCTGAAGAGCTTTTTGAGAAGTTTTTGAGACTTTGACCTACAATATATTCTTGGATCTCCTACCACTTTAATTGATGTTTTGTCAATAACTGTTTGCTGGGTTTAGTAGGCGACAGACTTTTTACAGATTGTCACAAGCCTTGACTTCACCATATGGACTGATATCCGCACGCCAACATCTGTAGGTCACAAAAATCTCAGTCTTTATAAGGGCACAAGAGTTTCTCAGCCACTGGCTTATTAATGAGAATACTTTCCACTCCTCCACTAGATTTAGTCTACTCTCAGAGGAAATAACTCATGTGGCTAGGGATTTTTTCAGTGATTTATATACTGGGGAGAGCCAATTAGCAGAAAACAAAGCATGGCATTATGGTCTACATGACAAAAGGAGGGCAAAGGTGTTCAGCGGCCAGCTTGACTGTTAGTGTAACTGATGGTTCCATCGATCAAGAGTGGATCTTTATGTTTGACTGATTCATACTGTCATGGTAGCTGCCACCAGCTCTGAGGCAGGAACTGGGTCATGGGAACTCTTTAATAGGAAAAGCTGCGGTGGGTCTCATTTAAATTTGCCTTGGGCAGGAACTAATTGAGCATGTTCTCTTTTCTTGCGCATTTCCATTTAAATCTAAACCTTAGAAAATTAGAAGATTTAGATAAATGCACAAACAATGATTAACTCGCAAACATACTAATGCAACAACCAAGACAAACCCTGGGTTTTTGTTTCTGCAATAATCAGTTAGATTGAGCGTCCACCATCATTAGGCATCAGCGCCATGATGCTGATTATTCTGATTTCACTGTAATTACAACTGTCTGGGGAGGACTGAACACTCGTGGAACTATTTCACCCCCCCCCCCTTCAAAAAAAAAAAAAAATTAAATCATCATGTTCCAAACCCGTATGACATTTTGCATGGAGCTTAAAAAGATCAATTTTAAATACTACTCTGGTCATGTAAACTGTAAACATGTATCAACCAATTTATTAAAAAAAAATAACAATTTAAAAAAATGTAGACGTCGGAAATTGGACTCGGTTTTAAAATCAGATCTTCATTCATTCATTGAAGAGAGGTATTTTGGTTTGAAACACCATTAATAATAAATAAACGACATGTCCTTTTTAAATAAATTATTCCTTTAATGAGTCTTAATGTGGATTCCTCCTTTTTTTATTTATCCTTTGGTGCATATTTAAGGGTTTTTCCTGTGTCGCTGACATGGAGCATTGTCTGTTTGGGAGCAATTAATGCTTAAGTGTTGTTCACAGTTTTTCCCCTGCTTGTGTATGATTGCAGAAAGGTCAGCAGAGCCATTTTATGAGCTTGTTCTTCCATTACTCATTTGAATGCTGCAGTTTGACACTGAATGTCCCTCAGAGCCCCTGGGAGCTCCATATACTACACAGAGACTCACAGATGGAGGCTTGTGGTGAGACGAGAGATTCTAGGAACATGTGTTACTAGTAAAAGCGAATTGCTGGTACGTGTAAGTGACTTTTGATTATTTTCAGCCGATGCACTCATGCATCATCTGTCTTGAGCACTTTGATCGGATAGTTGTTAAAGTTATATGCAGTTCCATTTCCAAATAGATATGGAAATGTTTTTTCCTGCATGTGGAACAATACAAGGCTTGAAAATATAATCTGTTGTTATGCACTCGGTATGAAACTGCAAATTGGAAAAAACGGTTGGATGCAGACCTATTACTGTGGTTAGCCTACTGTACAGGTCTCATTGACTTGTTTTCCAGGGCATTAAAATCATGGAATGTGTTGATTTGTCCTCATTATCACTTTATCAGTCTAATTTACACCTAAACAGCAGCACCCTGCCAGCACAACAGCTGGAGACAAGCTACCCTATATATGTTGCATATTTGTTTTACAACTGAATTGTCACAGATCTATGCTGTATGACTGATAATCCTGTGAACCTTCATGAGTTGTTTTATTATGACTTTACTAAACACCAACGGTAAAAATAATAGTATAAAAAATCTATTAATTTATTCAGATTAAATATGCAATTCATGCATACACTGGCTTACATATCTCTTCTATTATAAGATTCATGAAGTAGTTTGGCATAATCTTTTAATATTAACACTACAATAACTCATTTGTTGACATTAGTTAACATGAACTAACAATGAGCACCACTTCTACAGCATTTATTAATCTCAGTTAATGTAAATTTCTACATTTGCTAATACATTTTTAAATATCAAATGTTGTATCTGTTAACATTTAATGCACTAACATGATTAAACAAAAAACAATTGTAGTTATATTTTTTAACTAACATTAACAAAAGGTTATTAAATGCTGCAAAAATACAGTGTAAAACTGCTTCACTGCTTATTAATAACAATACAAAAATAAGGTGTGCACCAATTTAAAGCTGGTCCATAATAATAATAATAATAATAATAACCTGTGTGTCTGATTATTTAGGTTAGTATAAAATGTTTTACTACCTAAAATAATTATATTCATGATATTTATGAAATAATAATTACGTATATTTTAAAATGTACTTATATTCACTGAAAAAAGGAAACTAGTCAACTGAACATTTTCTTTAAAATAGTTTAAAACCATATGAAACCAACATAAATACAGGGAGCACATTTCTAAATATTTGGCACTTATATTTTTTCAATGACATCATATGTGCATCCACTGGATCACTTGTTGTCTACTTAAGTATATTATTTTTGTAGTAAGTGCAGTCAAATCTCTGGTTGTGTCCCCCCAAATAATAGGTTATATACAATTATTTCAGTGTAATAGTGCCCCTCATAACCTCACATATGTGTATACACATATACACCCATCATTCAACAGCCATGATGAATATCATCCACAGTGGAGCATGTCTTGAGAGATGCCCTTAGGTGATTGAGAGCAGCAGACAGTTAACACAAGGACCATGAAAACAGAATTTCTACTCATATCTGTTTGCTTGTGAAAGCACTCAGCATATAAAAAACCAAATAAAAGACTTGCTTATAGGAGTCCTTCTGTTGTTGCTCCACAGGGTTTTGACCCTTAAGGTTACAGGTCTATAAAGAGAACTATGTAAAGGAAAAAAAGCTATTAAACAGGTCTATAAATTTTAATCTTGTCTCCACTCTATCCTGTAAGTTCGCTAATATTCAGTATTCTAATGGATTATCTGTATTTTATTTATGACATTTTTGGTAATTGTTAGGGTTCCTGTGTTTTCATGGTGTTTATGTTCGGTCTTCCCTGTCATGTCTGTCACCTGACCCAGTTTCCCTGTGTGTCTGATTATTCGATTACATTCCTGTGTTCTTTGTCTGGTGTCCTTCTTGAACTCTCTCTCTCTCTTTCTCGTGTGCTTCCTGTTTGCTTGTGACAGTAATAGAAAATAAGAAAATAACCAAAGTAATATAATCTCCCTAAAGGCTTTTTTTTAAGAAAGAAAACTTAAATCAATCAATCAATCAATCATATAAAATATGAATGATAATACTACTATTACTACTACTAATAATAATAATAATAATAAACTGTATTGCACTAATTGTATTTCACCTCCAAAATTACAAGTTCAGCTGATTTATTGGGAGCATAATCAGAGGGAAATGTCAGTCAGACACCATATGGCTATACTTCTTGACTTTAATTATGATAAACTGTTGGCTAAACAATGTGCTAAACCATGTGTGTTCCATTAGGACCAGGATGTAAACACTCAACGTGTAGCGTGGAGGGAGAGACAGGCCGCATCAGTGATTATCCTCTCAGCCAGAGTCATCACAGACCATCAGGAGGCCAGCTCACTCGCTCTGTCCAAAGCTAACATTAGGTGGTGTGTTCAGAATTGCATCTGCATTATTAAGATGCAGGCATTTCTAGGTAATTTGAGGATATCTTTCCTTTTTTGGTGGAGATATACAGTGCACATGTACTGAAACCTGAAGTCCTAAACATGAAATATTAGATATAAATCTCACTTTCTAATAAAACTCTATCTGATGTGAGAAAATGCATATTTTGTGATGATAAACTGGAATTCAGTTAAGTGTCTCTATTAAATTGAACTTGCTGTACACAGAAACAGAATAATCTCTTCGGAAATTGTCTTAATGTCATGAAATATTATGAAAGGCAAATCTTGACACACACACACACACACGTATGCATATATATGTGTGTGTGTGTGTGTGTGTGTGTGTGTGTGTGTGTGTGCGTGTGTGTGTGTGTGTGTGTGTGTGCGTGTGCGTGTACTCGTTTTGGCTACACTTGAGAGAACCGAATGTCCTCACTTATACTGTGAAATACTTTCTCAACCCACTAGTGAGGACATGTGACTGGTCCTCACTAGATAAAAAGGCTTATAAATCAGCCAAAATAGGTTTTTATTTAAATCTTATGTTTTGCACATGTTTCTGTGATGGGTAGGTTTAGGAGTAGAGTTTGGGTTAGGTGCTAGAAAATATCATTGACCTGATATAAAATCAATGGAAGTCTATGTAATGTCCTCACTAAGATAGCAATACAGACATAAGTGTGTGTGCGTGTTCCCTTTTGAACGGGAACTCGCACTGCGTCCTAAAATGCTATAGGGAATGCCACCAGCATGACCGGTGTCTGAAGCACGTGTCTAAACATTATAGTAACATTGTTCGGTGACAGCCTTTGACATCACTACTGGTATGACTTGTGTGTTATGTGTTTGGGTAAGGATTATGTGCTCATGGTGTGGTGGTCTTTGTTTGCATTAGTATGACTGAAAGAGACGGGTAAGAAGCTTTTACTTCTTTGTAGTTAACGTTTGCATTAGCGCTTTCAGCTCTCGAGAGAGTCGCACTCACAGTGATGGGTTTATAACTTTTCTATGCGGGATTCTTTATTAGTAATAGAGTCTGGCCTTTGAGCGTAGGATGTTCAGCTCTCAAGGGAGTTGAACGTGCTGTTTATAATGCTCTTAACTCAGTATCGAGTTGTCAGACTCTTTTGTGTGCCTCCTTGGTAAACAGTCCTTAATGTAGAATGTAGTTAGGCCTCCTCTTGTTTTAGAGAGTCATCTTGCTGAGGCCTCCATTCTTAAAGCTCAGTCCAAGTGGTCACGTCTGGTTGTATGGCTCTCTGTAAGTCTCCTTGGTGGAACCACCCTTAAGGAAGCGTTGTCATTTAGAGTCATCATGTGGGGACTTCTGCTCCCTAAAGCTCCACATAAGATAATGTGACCAAGTCGCATGACTCTCTGTGAGTCTCCTTGGTGAGATTATCTTTTGTTTTAGAGCATAGTTAGGCTTCTTCTTGTTATAGAGTGTCATCATGCTAAAGGCTCCACTCTCAGAGCTCTGTTTAGACAGTAGACTATGTTGTAGGCTCTTTTTGAGCCTCTTTGGTTAACTGTCTTCAAGATAGGCATTGCTAGGCTTCCTCTCATTTTAGAGAGTCATCCTGCTGAGGCCTCCTCTCCCCAGAGCTCCACTTGGATAGCAATATCGAGTTGTCTGGCTATTTTGAGACATCCTTTATTAGCAGTCCTTAGAGAAGAACGGAGTTATTGCTCCTCTTATTTTAGAGAGTCATCTTGTTGAGGCCTCCGATCTTAGAGTTCCCCTCGAATACTATATCAGGTTGTGGCTTTCTGAAAGACGAGCCTCCTTGATGATATTTTTTAGAATGTTGCTAGGTCTCCTCTCATTTTGAGAGTGGTCTTCCTAAGACCTCCACTCATCAGCGGTATAGAGTGAAAGGCAGGATATCCCTTATCCTTGGCCATACTCACTTTGAAGGTATTCGGAAGAATATCAGGCCCTGAGCTCTGCCCATGGGGTATGTACCAGGGGTTTCTGGCCCTAGAGAGTAAAGCCACAAAGGCTGCTGGTGCGTACCATCTGGGATGGGGAATTGTGACTCTGGACCTAGCTCTATGGAGACATTGACTGTTACAGCATTCATTCTTTCAGCTTTGTGGAGTGGGCATTTGCTCCACATAGCGCCCTAGGATGTAGTGTGAGTTCCTATTCAAAAGGGAACATCTCTGGTTACAAATGTAATTGTAGTTCCCTGAAAAGGGGAACGAGACACTGTGTCTCATTGCCATGTTTTGGGTATGCCTGCCCACGTCTCCTACCGATAAAAGAAGTTGTTGACGTGTCGGACTAGCTGAAGACATTACTGTAGCTATTCCCAATAATAGACATGGTACTTCCTTGAAAATAAATTCCAGCACAACTCTACAAAAACCATGATGAAATGACCCTTGACAATAAATATAGCTTTACAATGAACACTGTTAGAGAGCTACATATGGCAGTTTATCTATAAAATACCTTACTCACTTGTTGAGTGATAAAAATGCTATCTACACGTTGCGTTTACAACATTTCAAATCCTTCAGTTCTCGCCATCTTCAAAAAGCCAAACCAACGTTGATTCTTGTTTTATTATCAGCTCTGTCATGTTCTCTTTTGACCTGCAGACTCTCCTCTGTTCAGCATTTTTTTTTTTTTTAAATCAGTGATTACCCTGAGCTTTGAGATTTAGCATGCTCCATGTCAACCTTGCTTGTTGTGACAATTAACCTATAACTCTCCCACATCATACATGCATCAAAGGAGCCAGAGCAACTGTTTTTTATTTACAGATATGACAATATGTGCATGGACAAGTAACGTATACGTAATTTCCCATGAAAATCCCAACATGTCTAAAATATAAACTTGGGTAAAACTTGAGTGAAACAGGGTAAGACAAAAACACATTTTGAAAGAAGGATTGATGATGTATTGACAAATCTTGTTTATTTTGAACAAAAAAGTTAAATAGTTTACTTTTAAATTAAAGTGACCATGAAATCAAAATGAAGATTTCTTATTTACTTTTATGGAATATTTCAGTATTAATTATGATTTCTCAGTGCACATCTTTTTTTTAATTCATTTGCAATCTTTAATCAAAATAACTTCCTTTCCCTCTTGCAGCGACATCTCTTTTCTCTGATGTATTTCTCTGCACAAGGGTGAGACAGCCCGTCACTTACATGAGATCACCTATATCCAATGATCTTATCAATTTCTGATGGACAAAATCAAGTCCTATCCTACAGTTTCACTCTGATATACGTCACAATTGCAAAGAAAAGACTATCGCAACTTCTGTTTCATGCTGACTTTACGGATTTAATATTGCATTGTGACTGACAGCCACAAAAGAGCAAGGACTGACATATTGAAAGTTTTCTTCTACAATAGTGTTTTACTTGCAGAACTGTATTGCCTGAATAAAAGCCAATCCAGTTCTGTCTGCCTGCTGAACTTTTCTGAGCACAACTTTTGTAAGTTTCTGCCCTGCACCTTATTTTCTCTGACAATTACGCTTTCACTCCAGATAGATAAAAGGTTAGTTGTGACTTCCTTCATGATGGTCACCACTTCAGCAATTAGCTGGTGTTCCAGCAGTGGGGCCAAGTTTGCCAGAGCCTGTGAAAATGCCATCTGTCATTGGGACACACTTCATGAAATGCTCTTCTCTGCCTCGCTGTGACTATTTCCTTCAGGGAGTCACAAGGATCGTTCAAGTCGAATGGCGCTCTGAGAAAACAATAAATTGTTTGCTGTGAAAAATAATTTGGCAGGGGCTGTTGGTGCCATGTGCTCTGAAGTGTGGCGGTGCTCTTTCTCTCACAGCTACCCTGAATAGCACACTGAATTAGAGCAGCACGTTGTGCAAGAGTTTGGGTCACTGTGTAATGTACAGTATTTTTAGCTCGTCATTGTATGGCTATGTCATATTTTAGGCTGAACCAGAAAGGGTCTTTATAGTTGTCTGCTATTATGTTCTGTATATTATATTGTTATATTGTTCCTGATGCTTTTGACCTTGGTAGGTCAAATATATGATTACTATGAACTTTTTGGATTGTCATCCACACAGATTGCTAAACCCAAGATTGCTTTTTTATAATGCTTTCTCTTCAATAATTCTTTGAATTAATTTGAATTCTGAATTTGAATTAATTTCTTTGAATGCAAAAATTCATGAATTACAAAAATAATTATTATGAAATATTTTGCTAACGTTTTAGAATAAGGTCTCACGTTAACACTATAATGCATTAACTGACAAAAAAAAAAATAATAGGCAATATATTTTGATAGCATTTATTAACCTTTGTTGTAATGTTAGCTAATAAAATTATTCATGTTTGTTCTCAGTGCATTAATGTTAAGTTACAACTTTGAATCTTAAAAATGTAGTAGTAAATGATGAGATTAACATTAAGTTTAATACATTCTGTAAATGTATTGTTCATTCTTAGTTCAAGTTATCTAATGTAGTTAACTAATGCAAATTTGTATCTTAAATAGCTGACATCTCTTATAAATATATAAATAAATACATGATTTTGAAATCAAATTCAGAATATTTATTAAATGATCAAATTTAATCACAATTTGTAACTATAATGTACATTAATGATCTTTCAACAATGTTTGTTAAGGTTCATGCATTATATAATTCAATTATGTTAAAGAGTAAAAACTGTTACCGTCACTACAAATGAAATAAACATACGTTGTCCTTGTATATTTCCAAGAATATCAGAATTATGACACACACTCGCTGAAAACTGAAGCACCACAGCAAAGAGCTTTGATGTTTTCCTCCACAGCACACAGCGACTATCCAAGCTGTCAATCCAGCAATTTCCACTGTGTGTGTCCATGAGCACTTCCACGTTTGAGTGTTTTAAGCCAATGCGAGTATGTGTCTGTCAATGCATGTTATATAATTAGTGGCATCTCCTGAACCTCACAGCCTGCTCTTAACAAGGTCAGATGGTCTGAGTCAGTGCTGTCAACTCTCCCTCAGTCAGAACAGATGGCGCCTGCAGCATGTGATACTCTCCACTGGTCGCTCTCTCAAGGTGAGAATGCCAACAATGACATTGTGACCCCAATGACATTCAGATCCAGCACTGCTATTTGTCCACTGTACAAAAACACTGGGGTGGCCACAATGGGAGCAGAATAAAAGTCAAGCATAACTAATTGGCCAGGCTATTTATGAATCCATTCTTCATGGCCACTTTAATGGTGGAATAAATAGGACTGATAGTTGTCTGCTGACATGTACATAGGAACAAAATTACTCTCTCTGAAGTTAAGTAATGTTGCTTGCTAACAGCATAGACACATGAAGGCTAATTGCTTTCTATGATGGACTGTTGCAAAAAGGATTTTAGTGGAATACAAAGAGAAACCCTGTTCCATTTTGTCTAAAGTGCTTTTCAATGGTGGTAATTATCTAGTGTCAAATAGCTGTAAATGTAAATATTTCTTGTTGTCTTTGTTCTTTAATGATTCTAACAACCTGACATCAAGATTCAAGATCCACCAAACATCCAAGGACGTCTAAATTGTAACAGAATATTTTCACCCAGTGTAAATATCACCAGCCACACAACAGAGCTATTTGCATCCAGATGTGCATAGTAATAATCTTGCTGGAATAATATTTTAATATTTAGTGTACACATAGCACCTTCAGAATTTTTAATTTATTGGCTATTTATTTAAAGTGAAAAGAAGAAAAGGCTATAATAAAATAGTATGCCTGTCACGATTGTCAGCTGAAGTGTCTGTGTAAACCACTAGAGGGCACTTCATCTTGGACTTTCTCACACACACACACACACACACACACATGCACTCTCACTCACTCTCTCACCCACTAACTCACTCACTCATCTACCAAGGCAGACTACATTTCCCAGAAGCCCAGTACCCATCACTTCACCAGCTGCAACACATTACCCATTCACTGATTACACTCACACCTGACACTAATCACATCTCACTATTTAAGTACACTACACATTTCCATGAAGTCTTGAGCTACACTACGTACCAATTCTGAGCGTTTATGTCTGTGATTGTCTTCCAGGTTCTGATTTTGCCTGTCCCCTGTTTTCCTGATCATTCTCTGCCTGTCCTTGGATTTATTGCCTGTTTATTGACCTCGATCCTGATTATCCCCGATTTACCTGTTTGCTGATCTTTGACCACTGCCTGTCTGACCACGTCTACTTTTAATAAAGCTGCAAATGGATCTCACCCCGCTGTCTCCTTCGTTACAATGCCAGACTACATCAGCAAGAATATTTATTTTGGTTCTCATACACAATTCCATAATTGACCCTTTGCAAACCGTTTGATTGACAGGCGATCTAACCAAGCATAACCCCGAAGCCTCCATTTTGTCTGACAAAGCAGTCAGGGGAGTTTACAATATTTTAAATATTAAACTGTTTCATATGTCTATTGAGGCGTTGTCAGTGTTCTCTTTGCTCAGGGATGTATTTTTCACTTCGTGAGAACATGATGTGTGGCGTGACAGCGCATGGCTTGTCGGACAAAGTAATAGTAACTAAAGGGGACGGATCTTTGCGAAGGGTCAATTGTATATCGTACACAAAAAGCGCACATAATTTTGCACATTAACCAGAAAAGGGTAGGCTGAAGCCATACCTTTTTTCACTTCCACTACTAAAACAACAACATTTTTAAGACCTTTATACATTAATGTTGTTTTGGTTGTGCTTTGGCTCTACTTGACTGTGTAATGTCCTTTCCCTTATTTTTATTTTGAACATGCATGTTTCCCTAAGTTTATACTGACTCATTTCAATTTATATTGTTTTCTTTAATAAAAATATTGAAGCCCAACTCAAAACACTTATACATGCTTATACATTTCTTTACATTTGACTACATCTTGTTATGTTGATGCTTTCTGTCTTAGAACGTGTTTAACCTGACATCAATTGTGACATCTGGAAGAGTTGCATACCCTTGCTCAAGAAAAAGACTTCAAAGCAAGCAAGAAGACACACTTACGTGAGGTGGCATCCCTGCTCCTGTCCCGGTGGAATATGTGATATTTAAGGCCTGTCTTCCCTGACTCCCACAAACATATACTGCACACATAAAATATGAGTGTGAGGCATCACTGTTTGTTTAGGTAGTACAGTATAACAAGTAGCAAAACAGCCACAAGTTCACCATGTTTATCTGTATTTGAAAGGTAGAAAGTTTAGATGGGTATTTACATCTAGTGTGAAATGTGTCTGCATCCATTAGTGTGGCAGGCAGCTAAGCACTGTCATTATTCAGCAACGTATACTTGCCTTAACTTTACCAGACAAGTTAGTATTATAATGACTTGAAAATGTAAACATTACACAAATATTAAGGATTTTATAACTTTTCCACAACTATGAGTGTTACTTTACTGATCCTGCTAGCATTTAGTTTACATAAATAAGATTGTCTGCCATAAGCTGTTTTATAGACGCATTCGGTTCCATTTTACAAAAAGTCCCCAAGCAATATAGGCCTGAGGATACAGGTAATATACTCCAAAGTCGTTATCATAAAAGCCTTTGCTGAAATGTAGATGCTACAGTCTGGATGACCACTTTTTACAAGGTTCTCCATCAAAATACTCCAACATGCTCGCTCTGCATTTGACCTCTGCTGTGCTTTCTCTGCTTTTTTGCACTCATACTCAAATTGAACATCGTAAGATCTTCCAATCATGGAAAATTAGATGGATTTACGTAATTAACTCTCCTTTGATCTGGAAAATTATAACCAACAGTCACTTTACATAGTGGTCATTACTGACCTCAGACTATCTGAGGAGTCTTTCAAAGAGTCTTTGAAATGTCTATAATTTCAGGCAAATTATCAGTCTCTTTACATTAGGTTATCCTTTGCAAAGTATGACCAAAAGGGTAGAATGGTTAATTAAGCGGAAGGGTTTAACATTTGTAAAGGGACAATGCTTTATATTTGACATTGTGCAAATCTAATTGGTGTGGACAAAGACAAAAAAAAGCTGTTAACATATGTAGATACAAGCGTCTCTATTTTGGTCTTATAATTTGCCGATAATAGCTAGAACTTTGTTTGGGCTCTGAAAAGAGAGAGACACCGGCTTTCTAGAATTTAGATTCCTAGGTATTGAAAAATACTGTGCATATGTGCATGGGATAGTGTCTGTGTGTGAGTGCTTATAAGAGACCAGTGCAGAGAAAGATAGAAAAGAGAGAGTCTGCCTGCCTGTAAAGTGAGATAAACCGACAGGAGGTGACAAATTCATAACAGCTTTGTGCAACCACAATTCTGAGGGATTCGGAGGTTGGCCTCAAATAAGGTGACATGTGTGACAGGGATTTCATCTTCTTGAACTTGCCATGCTGCCGCAAAAGAGACTGCTTCTGATAAGATGCCTCCTGAAAAGTCACAACATAAAGGGATGTGTTGTCATCTGTTTGCCGAAACACCATCAGAAGGGAATTTGGGGAAGGCGTTTAAGTTGATTTAAAACAATTACACAGCTTAAAGGGGTTATTAGTGGTTTCATAAACAGACTTATACACGCCGACTCCATCTTCCACATGCTAACATAATCAAATGGATTTTCTTTTTACTGGCAATTAAACATAAAATTAAATTGCTCTTTTGGGGGATTGTGTGACAGAATTAAGCACCTTATAGGAATTTCAGATGCGTGCACTTCTGTAGATGTTTAAGAGTCAATAAAATCAATGGGGAGCATTCACTAAGAATGAACTGTACCCGCTAGTTTGTGTCTGTGTTGCTTTAGTGTTATATTCACTAAATAAATGTTTGCATAAAAGTACGGTATCGGAGCAAATGTGCAAACATCTATGCTGAACACATTGTGCATGACATGATTCTGATCTTATGCATTGGATCTGAGCGCTAAGCTGATAGGAGGATGCAGATTTAAAGGTTTTGCCAAGGACACTGAAATATTAAAATGTTTTTTTTTTTAAATAGCAAAATTATGTTTATTTAAAGAAATGTTTTCAATTTTACAAAATTATATGCATTATATGCTTTTAATAGAAAAAAGTAGAATAAAATAGTTTATATATTTAATATTAATTAATTAATTAATTAATTTTATATTAATAATACAGTTTAATAATATCAAATTTTGTGAATGTGAAAAAAAACTTTGACAGCCCTAAAAATAAAAAACAATTTATTAATATATAAAACATGTCAACGCCACAAAGCATAACAAACAATCTCAAGAAGAACACTCGTTTAAATAGATGGAGCATTCAGCAGGCCTACTTTTTTGACAGAACATGGTGATACTGAGGTATTTTTGCAGGCAATAAACAAGCCTGCACAGTGACAGGAAATAAACAATAATGAATAAATAATAATAATAAAAACACTTGTACCTGCATTACAGATTTGCACTGCACAATGGAGTGCAGTGGAAACGCGCCAGTAGGTGGCGGCAAGTCGCTGTCTTAATGAGTGAGTCATTGAATCATTCATTCAAATAAATTCGTTCAGAAATATCAATTCTTTCAGGTAAGGTATGTTGCTTTGACACAATTAATAGACATAATCACGCTTTGAAAAAGTAAACTATGTAAGATTAAAACAGTTTAATAAGAGAAAAGGTTTGTAGCCCACTAACAATTTACAGTTCAATTTGTTGCTGAAGGTTTACTGATTTAAAATGTACTGAATTCTTCATAAACACTACATTGCTTTTATAGCTATAAAATCAGGGGGTGTTGCAGCACCCCTGTACTTATCTTCATTTTAGAAGCAGTAATAGCACAACACTAAATGTGCCATGAAAATAGTTTTGTGAATAAGGCACTGTCTACAATGAGCTTAACTTAGAAAGGAGGCATGTTTGCACTGAAAAACTATTACTGTATAAATAGCTTAAATGAAATATTTAGGGTACAATTAAACTGGATTGCAAATGGCTGGTGGATAAACTGTGCATAAACGTGTATACTTGTTCAAAATTGCTTAGTGAAATTGAATGTTAAGCAACAATATGCCTTTATATTGCGCAATATCAACTTTTTTGTTTCCTTTTTAAAGGCAGAACCTGTTGTGTTTCAAAACAGCTCTTTTCAAAAAAGTCAGACCAACACATTTCTATTGAAAAGGCCATTACTTTGTGCGCTCTCTCTCTCTCTCTCTCGCAATTAGTGCATTACAGATTTTCAATCTGCCACAGCAGGCAACTCCTGGCTGATAAGCATGACAAGCACTTTTGTGAGGCTATTCTAAGCAAAGAAAAAAAGAAACAGTGAAAGGAAGAAAGAGAGAGAGGCTAATCAATTCTCAATCTATGTCATAAAGAACATTGTTCCCAAATTTTCTTCAAATCACTGTTCCTCTCAAGTCTGTGATTGTCACATTTTTCCAAGCTTCTGATTGCATTCTGAACTGGACTGAACTCAACTCAATATTTCATTTCATAAGCTGCTCCAATCTCCCTTCACTGAAGCAGTTAGCACCACCACAACTACAGCTTCAGTGTATTATGTATGTATAACTAATATTTATCAAGTCCTGTCTTTTTACTCCCTCACATATACAGTGAGATGAAAGCTGGTTTTTAAATGATTAAATGTAAATGCTTGAATGGAGTAGGACCTGTATATGTTTACGATTTATGATCTGTTCACAATCCAGGAAGGTCATCCAACCAGAGACTGTTAAATGTTCCTCGAGCTAGAGTGATATTGAGAGGAGATCATGTTTTTGTCTTGGCTGGATTGAAATTTTGGAGCAGCCTACCTGTTTTCATTAGAACATGATTTGAAAGTAAAAAAATTATCTGGCTTTTAATTAATTGTAGCTGATTTGTGCAGTGTCTGGTCTGTTCTGTGTTGTCATTTATGTTGTATATGGTGTTAAATGTTTATGGTATTTGATATAGCTTGATATAGCACCTTGGTCAACAATTGTTGCTTTTAAAGGAGCTATATATAAGTTGACATTGACATTGACAAAGCACTCAGTCAATATCAAAGCCACTTTAAGAAGGAAAATGCATAAAACTGATACTGTACAACCTTACCCTAACCCTAACCCATTTTTTGTAGAGTAAAATTCTCAGATTCAAACATTTCACTACAGTGTCATGTGTGCAGAGACAGAGGCTGAGAGTTTTTTTTGAATTCAGTCTGAAGTCAGTGTTCTTATACTCACCTAACAACTTGCAAAATACAGTGTCACATTGTTCCAGCAGTGGCGCATGACTAATCAGACTGATGGAAAAAGATAATAAAAATAAATAAGAGGGACACAAAAATAAATGGAAACAAATAACTTCTGTTCCTCAAAATGGTGTATAAATGATGGTCAGTGATATTAGGGGAGCATTAATGGCTGTCACTAATTTGCTTGGGTTCATTTCTGCAGATACTCTCACAAGAACAAATCTGCCAGGAGTAGCTAGCTTAATTGGGACATTTGCATCATAATGACCCATGAGTCAATTTCCTGCTATTTCCAAATTTTATAGTCTTGAAACTCAACCAAAGGCTCAAAGTTAATGAACACGTGAAATCAAGTGTAAATGAAGGCTATTATGTTTTCACACAAACACATCTGGAAACTCTAAGAATGACATACACTGTCATGCGTTCTCATTCTGCATAAAAACCTACATCCATTTACAGTTTTTATAATCGCTACGATTCTCAATATAGGTCAGTCTTTTTCAAAACTCTTCACTCAGTTCTAACTACCTTTCAACTTGGTACAGCAATTAATTTTTACATTCAAAATGTACTAAAACTACCAAAACATTTAATACATGTCTCAAGTCGACTCATTCGTCCATAACAATGGCAGAGGTTGTCAAAGAATTTCGTCACTCATAAAACACAGACCTAAAAAACAGAATATATTTCAATATGGTATTGCTGTAAAAATGTAGCAATTTGCTGTCTTATTCAGTTTTGTATTATGTTAGGTTTTGAACTTAAGTTTACCAGTTTTGAAAAGCTAATACAAACATGCAAATTGCACAGGAAATGAAGGATGTATTTGAAGGCCACAATTGAAGGAGCCTTCGAATAGGGACAGCCTTCGTGGCATCGGTGTGACGTAATTGGCCTTTGAACGCGGCCTTTGCAGGATGCAGCCTTTGAATTGGGACGCAGCTTTTGTATGGCCTTGAATAAGGACACGGACCCAACTTGGTGATCTCCACGCAATTCCAAGTTCCCTGTGACGATTCCGAGAAGTATGTCCTTGTGTTTATTCACTCATGTTTCCAAGTCTGCTTCCAAGTGTGTATTTACCTGCTATACTTACCTGCTCATATGATTGTATAGTACAGTACAGTACAGTATTTATACAGTATTTCGATGTAGATTGAGACTGGTATTTGGATTCGGTTTGCGGTTCAGCTTCTTACCCTCCCGGTGAGAGCTTGCCCATTAGATGGTCACCTTCAAAACCTCTCCCAAACCCTGAGGGGGGAGTCAGTTTATTAGAGAGGAACATAGTAAAATTTTAGTCATAATCAAATAATCAAATCAATAAATTTTTTTCTAGCAAGATATTTCCGATACAGAGTGCTGTATGGACTTAAAAAAAAAAAAAAGAAAAAAAAAAAGATTTTACTAAGCGGTTTTAAGGTCAGGTCAAATTTTATATATATATATATATATATATACAGTGGGGAGAACAAGTATTTGATACACTGTCGATTTTGCATGTTTGCTTACTTACTCTTCAACTGTGAGTGATGAAATCTAAAACAAAATCCAGAAAATCACATTGCATGATTTTTAAGTAATTAATTTGTATTTTATTGCATGACATAAGTATTTGATACATCAGAAAAGCAGAACTTAATATTTTGTACAGAAACCTTTGTTTGCAATTACAGAGATCATACGTTTCCTGTAGTTCTTGACCAGGTTTGCACACTCTGATCTCGTGATACATGACCCCATCCATCCTCCCCTCAATACGGTGTAGTCGTCCTGTCCCCTTTGCAGAAGGGTTTTGTTTCCACCTCCATGCTTCACGGTTCGGATGGTGTTCTTGGGGCTGTACTCGTCCTTTTTCTTCCTCCAAACACGGTGAGTGGAGTTTAGACCAAAAAGCTCTATTTTTGTCTCATCAGACCACATGACCTTCTCCCATTCCTCCTCTGGATCATCCAGATGGTCATTGGCAAACTTCAGACGGGCCTGGACATGTGCTGGCTTGAGCAGGGGGATCTTGCGTGCGCTGCAGGATTTTAATCCATGACGGCATAGTGTGTTACTAATGGTTTTCTTTGAGACTGTGGTCCCAGCTCTCTTCAGGTCATTGACCAGGTCCTGCCGTGTAGTTCTGGGCTGATCCCTCACCTTCCTCATGATCATTGATGCCCTGGTAGGTGAGATCTTACATGGTGCCCCAGACCGAGGGAGATTGACCGTCATCTTGAATCCATTTTCTAAAAATTGCACCAACAGTTGTTGCCTTCTCATCAAGCTGCTTGCCTATTGTCCTGTAGCCCATCCCAGCCTTGTGCAGGTCTACAATTTTATCCCCGATGTTCTTACACAGCTCTCTGGTCTTGGCCATTGTGGAGAGGTTGGAGTCTGTTTGATTGAGTGTATGAACAGGTGTCTTTTATACAGGTAATGAGTTCAAACAGGTGCAGTTAATACAGGTAATGAGTGGAGAACAGGAGGGCTTCTTAAAGAAAAACTAACAGGTCTGTGAAAGCTGGAATTCTTACTGGTTGGTAGGTGATCAAATACTTATGTCATACAATAAAATGCAAATTAATCATTTAAAAATCTTACAATGTGATTTTTTGGATTTTTGTTTTAGATTCCGTCACTCACAGTTGAAGAGTACCTATGATAAAAATTACAGACTTCTACATGCTTTATATTATTGGTAATAACAATAACAACAATAATAATAATAATAATAATAATATGATTTATTCTTGTTGATGAGGTTAATGGTGATGCATGCATCTAGCTTTAACCCAGAAACCATGTAAACAAATGAATTTACAGTGGGCTAAAAATTCCCAAAAGCAGATGTCCGTCGCAAACAACTAGTACACCAGTGAGTATGAACAAGAAATGAGAACAGGCAAGCTGAACATGCTTTTGAAATCTACAATATACTAGAGTTTATTAATCCATATGTCATGCTGTGTTCAACAATAAGCGAAGAAAACTTGTCATCCTCTGTTCCGACACACCTTTTGACTTTGATATTGTTATTTGATATTATCAGGCACCTCTATAGATTGAGCATTGGAATGGAACTGTGATGGAATGTTTGAGACCAACTGTGATTATTGTTTTGCTGTTCTGGGCAAGCTGATGCTTGCTGATCCATCTGTCATTATGCAAAGTTTTCCAGTTCTGTCCCCTTATTATTTCCATCCAAGATGAAAAGAGATATATTTCGTTCCGAAGCTATTCATGTGGGATGCAGCATGCGTTACATTTTCTTTTTCTTTTCTTTTTTTTCAGGCTGAATACAGCGCTACTTGACAATCTGTCCATAGAGTTGGGATTTGTTGCTCAGTCAAAATGATTTGGCTGCATATGACAAGAGAGACAACTTTTATGGTATGTCATAATATTGTAGGCATAACACTCAACATAAAACAACATTCAAACCAAGGAAGTCTGTATGATACCTGTTCTATTGCATCCTCATTAAATCCAAATGAGTTCTACAAAAAAGAATTGGGCACTTGTGAAAATAAAACAATGATGTAATGTTGCTTGCAAACAAATTAAAATGTACTATTTTTTAAATGACCAGCAATGGAGAAAGATATTCTTTGCTGCCAGATGGTGGAGTATTACTTTGTTTTTCCGTTTTTATTCAAAATATTCACAAGCTTTCTTACCAATTCATCAAATATCTGGTATACTGATTCTCAAATATGTGTAAGTGGGTGTGTTTTCTCATTTAAAAACCTTTATTACGGTGGCCGAGAAAGCTCAACTCGCTGCAAATAAGAAAACACATGCACATAAAAAAACACATGCAAATTAAAAAAAAAATGTGATCATCAGTTTGACAACACATGTGCTGCAAATCCTCACAATACATGCAAACACAAAAACGCGCTGCAAATAGCACAAACCACAACGGAAATGTTTCAAGGGGACCTCAAAAAGAGACGAACCCTACTAGGACCTGCTTATTAGCTGTGTCCGAAACCACTCTCCCGTTCACTCATTCACTAATCCCTATATAGTGTACGGCATTTGAGTGCACAATGTGTTAACAATCATTAAATACTGCAAAACAGCAAACAAAAATAAACACACATTAACAAGTGCACATTATTTCATGTATTAATTATTTTTAATAAAGTGTTTTTCAGTTGCTAGAAACTCACACTCAAAGATGACGTGGTCGTTGAGCGCCCTCAGGCGGCCGTTATGATGACGTCACATTAGTATGCTACAGATGATTAACGAATATTTTTAAATCATCCTCTAAATTATCATCTCTTAAAGTTTAACGAGTTAACAACAATGCCACATATTAAAACACTTTGCTGTAAGTGAAACACATTAATGCCTACATAATATATTTTAATAATATTTTTTAGCTTGTGCTGTTGTCAAGTAGGGTACGTCACTTTTTGGGGTCCCCTTGAAACATTTCTGTAGTCATTTGTGCTATTTGCAGCGCGTTTCTGTATGTGCATATATTGTGAGGATTTGCAGCACATGTGTTGTCAAACTGATGATCACGTTTTTTTTTTATTTGCAGCGCATTGAGCTCTCTCGGCCACCGTACTTTATAAATGATCTTTAGCTGTGTCCGAAACTGCTCCCTATCCACTATATAGTGCACTATATCGGGTGCCGGTCATTTTGTAGTGCTGTCTGTATTCTGAGTGAACGACTGCATTCGTTCACTACTTTTACCCACAATCCTCTCTGCTTTTGAGTGTACATTCAATGTACACTCGTTAAAGCGCCGTTACCCAAAATCCAGCACGATGAGATGATCGAGCGCGAAAGAAAAATAAATATGGCGGACGGCAATACGGGAAGCAGCAACTTCTACAAATGTAAGTGTAATTTTTTATTAATTAGAACATCTTTGTAAAGATATTTTGAAGCGAAATGATACAGGTTTATATCATAATATATACTTATTATCATATGATAATTTGGTTGATTTTTCTCATATGTTAGTGAACTGTTGTACAGTGTATATAATAATAATAATAATAATAATAGCATGACACAGGTGTTTTTATTCTCAATAAACATGACAAATAAACAGTAATATACAATTCATTAAGCTAAACAGGACATATTACAGATGGATATAGGAAATGTTAATGACGAAATTGTCTGCGCTGTCTGGCACATGCTATTGACGTCAGCGTCCGAATTCGCTCACTCATTTTCGTTCACTCTTTGCTGATATAGTGCGCTCAACTGCCATGCACTATATAGGGGTTAGTGAATGAGTGAACGAGTGGGCGGTTTCGGACACAGCTTTTATCTTTACCTGTATTGCGAGAAGGGCGGCGCCATCTTAATTTGTATCGCAGTTCGCAGAGTCCTGCCAGTTGGATATTCAGCACGTTAACTCATCAGTTTCTCCCGAAATACATGCAAGTAAGTGGTTGGTGAACTAGAAGAATAATAGAGCAAACTATATAGTTACTTAGGCCCTCTATGTTTGTCTGATATGAATAAACGTCGGCAAATTATATTTGAATGAATTGTTATTGCTGCTTCCACTGATGTCTGATATCACCTTGTATTTTACAAACTCTAAAAATATTGTTTTACTGGTGCTTAAATGTATTTAAACGTCTTAAACTTGAAATAAAACATAGCTGTGATAAATAACAAGCGAGCCTCAGCCCGGGAGCACAGTTTGAATCTGGCAGTTATGTGACGTCACTGAACGTTCTAAATCCCATATGTGGGAGTTTACTCTCAAAAGTCCCATATGTTGGACCGCTCAAAAGGTTAAGCAATGACGTTTATTACTGTAATGTGACATAATTTTGAATAAAACATATTCAAACAAAAATAACATAAATATTAAAAGAACTTACAGATCTTTGTTTTGGTCACTTGTTTTTGGAATAGCATTCACTGACCATTCGTACACAATAAGTCTGGATTGTGTATTAAATGTCTATTTTGATTTCATGTTGACAAAGTACAACATTACCCTTGTTAGGATTCAATTTACAAATCTCCAGCTAGTGCTACCAAAATGGAGATTTTACGAAATGGCAGTGCGTCTTTAACCTATGAGATGTTGGTTAGCCTCTGTAATGGACATGCTCCTGCTGAATTTTAATGAGATAGGTATGTAAATGATAAATGAAAGCTTTTCATTTTGAGACTGTGAAAAGGCTCTTGAAACATTGTGTTCCATTAGCCGGGCCTGCCATTATTTAACAATTTATCAAAATGATTGAGCAGTAATTTAACACGGCTGTCTTGTGAGGCTTGACCTCTTGATGATATAAGATATTCAGGCAGGGCATCTGCAAAGAGCCACCGCTCACAATTACAGAGACATTACATCAATGCACTTCATGTGGTGTGCAGGTTTGGAATTTCAGTTCGGTTGTGTGCTCAATATAAATTGATCTGAAAGATCTTTGATAAAAGCCCAGTGCATTTAGACCTATTGAGAGCCCATATCTGATATTGCTAATCAAATGTAATTAATCTTCATTGTGGGGATGCATCACAACAGTAATTTGGTCTAAAGCCCAAAGCGTCATTACACACTAGGTGCTTGCAGGTCTTTAAAGGATGCTAGGTGCTCTATTTGTGTATTAGAGCGTGCAGTGAACGAGCAAGGCCAAGAACATTACCCTTGCTTTGTATTGTGACACCCACCTCATCAAGATAACATACTTGGGGGTGTTTCATGCAGTGATAATCTTCATTTTAATTCCCAAGGCATGTCTCAAGGATGGGTGGAAGCTACAAAAAAGACATTTATTTGGAGCAAGTATTGAAAATTAGAACCGTTTGCCTCAAAATGTAATATGAAAAGGCACGGTGTGATCGCATCTGGTAGACTTTTACATTAGCATATTGCATGAAGCATTTCACACCGGATGCTGCTCATGCATGTAATTGTAATAGCATGTTGACACTGATCTCTTTTCTTGACTGTGGTGCTTATTACAAATAATAATAATTATAGAAAAACAAAGAAAATCATATACACTGATCACCCTGGCATGCAAAGAAAGATCTTTTTTATTGTAACATTTTCTTTTTTTTTTTAAATTATATAGTATATTGTTCATGACAATGACCAAATGTTATTTAGCACTTCAGCAATCTGCAAGGAACACACCTAAGTCACCATGGTACATGCATTATCATTTTGCGCACGCATGAACGAGTTCAAGGCTAATAGCGTTTTTGTAATGTAATGCAAATGAATCTGCTCATCTGCAAAATCAGATAGGGATTAAGAAAATGCTGAAATAAATATTTTCCTTTACGAAAGATTAACCTCTCACATATTCGTGCCGCAGTAAAACCTGCAGACGAAGGCCCTGGGTATGGGTGAGAGAGAGCAATCGGGGCTGGTAAACATGACAGGTCGACTGGCGAGATAATGGAAAGGTACAGGCATAGATGACAGAAGGAAAATTCCTCTTCTGTCATTTGAGAAGAGCTAGATCAAAGCTCCATTAATCAGAGAGGGGCTTTGGGGTGCAGGTGATAAAACGAATGTAGATAGAACGAATGTAGAAGAAAGGAGGTTTGCTTTGGGGGCAGAAAGCACTGCTGGAGGGAATGGATGGGGTGAGGAGGGCAGGGAGATGGAGGGATCATGGGAAAGGTAAGGAAGGGTAGAGCAGGAAGGACTGAGCTCTTGGGAAATGTAATGATGAAAAGAAATGGATGGAGGTGAAAGGTCTCAGTGGAGACTGGAGGTTGACCTTGCTTACATGTGTTTCCTGGGAGTATTGAGGATCATTACAGGGTCGTGAAATGGTAGAGCAGGTGCTGAAAGAGTACGTTAGCCATTACTTTTCACCTAACAGATTTACATGTTGATGTAAGAAGAGCATATAGGCAATATAGGAATATAGGCAGATATTTTTGGGACATAAGTTAAGGTATTTTCATTTTCTGCAATTGTGAATTATTTTGGCTTCCATAAAGCTTTGCATTGAGTTAAGGTTTTCAGTGTCTAATAAACACATATTTTCATATATATGAATGAAAATATGTATGTTCATTATTCCTCAAATTCCTCAAGATTGTTTGAGCAGTGTGCCAATAGTGCTGTTCAACATCATTGAGACTTTTCACTGTTTTTTATCACTCCAATTATTTGCGTTTGCATTGTAGACTGTCAGTCTGGGTATTTATCAGAGATTTTTCAAATAAAAGGCTGCATCCTAGGAAGGCTGCATATCTCAGCTGTAACATAATCAAACATCACTGAAGGCCATCTCAAGGATCCTTGGAAGGCAGCCTTTTTTTGCGTCCTTCTTTCTGCCTGTTTTGAAGTATGTATCAGATGTATCCTTTTCGGCATTAAATTAACCACAATCCTTTGCATACATTTAAATTCAAGAAAAAAACTGACGGAAAATAAATCCTTACTGACCTCATCTGAGTTTTTTATGAAATCTAAGACAAAAAAAAAAAAATTCAGACATCAAAGTATAGATGTTTTGTTTTGCTGTAAATTAATCATTCAACCCTAAACTGCCAATAATGTAAGCCACTTGGAGACCTCAGACGGCTGTGATTCCCGGTATTGCACTAATAGAAATTAATATAAAGATTTCTTATACAAAGTATTTTTCCAAAATTAGGTTTAAATAGCACTTTTGTGACATGACCACGGGGGCAGAAACATTTGTGACGTAGCCATGCACACTTGGTAGATTGTCTCATTCTAGCCTTGAATGCTGAGGAGGACTCTAGAAGCCTCTGAAGATCTGGACTAAGAAGGACACAGCCTCAGTAGGATGCAGCCTTCTGTTTGAGAAGCACCATATATATGTGTCATCGTTATATCCGTAGGTGGCGATAGTGATGGGAGAAACAAAGCTTTTCGAAACTTTGAACGAACTGAGCCAATTTCTTAGCAAAATGATTCACTGTTTCGAAGGGCTCAAAATGCCACACACTGGTGACCCCTACTGATAGCAATGTAAACAGCTTTTACAAACCAAATGTTTTATTGAAAGCGTAGTCTGTTAAATGCCATATTTAATACCATTGAGTATGAAGTGTCTGAATAATATGTGTTATTTTACTAAATTGTAGGGCTTGGTTAATCATGCCTGTAAGAGAGTATTAACTAAAACACTTCTTTTGATTTCACAAATATGCCATTTAAAATCTCCACAAGTTTATAAAACTTTTTAAAGAACATAAACTGTAGAAACCGGTTAATGGATTCACAGAGATAACTGTCCCCTACTGATGAACCATTGGAATTTCAAAACGTTTCGAAATGTCTTGTTTACTGAAATCACGTAACTTTGGTAGTTTGATACTTGCTCTGAATCACAGGTTCAAAACAAATGATTTGCAAAGGTTTTAAAGCTTCATGAAGCAGGTTTCAAAAGCGCCCATCACTAGGTGGCGACAAGCGACTGCAATAGTGCATTATTGATCGTTTACTAAACGGATTCATTCATAACACTACGCTTTAAGCACATTTAAACTTCTATAGAAGTAAATGGGACTTCATAGGAAATACTATTATTGAATCCCCATTTGTTCCAAAAGCAAAAAAATAAATAAATATCATTGGATTTGTACAACTTCCCAAGGAAGGAAAATAATATAGAAAGTGGTGTATTATGTATTACATGTATAGTTGGTGTCTCCCTCCTTCATGGTGTTTTTGGTTTAGTCCATGACCTAGTTTCTCCCCAGTCTGTCTTATTGGTAATGTCATTCACCTGTGCTTTGTTATTCACTCCTTATGTGCTCTAGTATATATTCTCATTGTGCCTTTCAGTCCTTTGTCCGATCTCATCATTGTTATTGTGTTTGTGAGATCCTGTTTATCCTCCTCTTCGTGAGCTTCGTCTATACATTACGTTACATATTACAGCAGTAAGAAACACTTTACAAGAATTTACTGAGTAACAAATTAATTTACTTTTGTTTAATCATTGCAAAAATTTGTCATCAGTCTGTAAAAAGGGTCCATTCAGTTATGCCTTTATTTCGAGCTATTTTTGTTGGTGGAACAAAAATAGACAACGTAACTGACTGAGTCTAATATTAGTCACTTGAATCTGGATGTCATTTCAAATTTTAGCAACAGCTTATAAACTGAAATTGTTTTCCTTCAAGACAAATCATTTTATCAAGTGGACACAACAACAAGAAAATGTGCAATAAATGACACCTTTAACCCAAAAGGATGCTGTTTTTGGGCATTACTTTATCTCTGACCCAAGTCTCCACCTTTTCTTCTTGGTTTGATGAAACCAATTCCCCAAAGCAGAAGATTGCCAGACAAATGTTTGCCTGAAGATCACACCCTCTCGCTTCAAAAGGTGCATTTTGTATGTAGACAACTTTCAGATGATTTCCCTAGACAGAACAGCTGAACACACTAGACTGTGTAAAATGACAGGCGAGAAGGGACTTTTGGTCCCCCCTGAACAGCTTAGAAGCGGAATCATGATAAAAACTAATTTTGCCCAGAGCAGACTTCACTTGGACAAACAGGTGCAATAAATTAGCAAATATCTTCAATACTCGCAGTTTTCAAAAATCTGTAATAAATCTATGACCTTGGGAGTAGCTACATTCTACAAGGACCCTTGAAAAATATTGGTGATATTCTCTGTTTGCCCTATAATAACAATTACAAATGCCAAGCAAGAAAAATCACGAGCCACATTTAGCCCTCAGGGACTTCGAGTGTGACTTTGTGAAAACTGTGCATATTTTATATTCTCTTTATTTTAATGTTGCCTGCTTGCTATTAATTTAATTTCAACAACATCAAAAATAAGAGACTTGGAGCACAGGGAATTGCAATTAAGGATGGCAATTATAAGAAATGTTACGATTCCTCCTAATGGTTCTGGTTTGTTTACAGTTACATTAATGATTGTTCATACTTTTGAGGAAGAAAAATTTGAGAGGGAAAAATGCAATTCTTATTGCATTTACTACAGAGATAATTCATTCATTGGCCAGAGATTGATCGTTCATTCGTTCGTTAGTTTGTTTGTCCTTTTGTTCATTCATTCATTCAATTTCAAAAATTACCTAGTGGATTGGACAACATAAAACTGTAACAGGTTGTAGTTAATTTTGAGTCAGACATGAAAATAAATCAGATTTTTTTTTTGTTTCTTTTGTGACAGTGCCAATAGATTCAGCAGTGTTTTTAATTCACTTAAATGGTTAGTTCATCCAAAAATGACATTTCTGTCATTAAGTACTCACCCTCACGTTGTTCCAAACCCATAAGACTTTCGTTCATCTTCAGAACACAAGATATTTTTTTATAAAATCCGAGGTTTTTTTTTAATTTTTTTATCTCACATAGAAAGCAGCGAAATTACCACATTCAAGGTTCATTTTTAAAATAGTCAACGTGACTACAGTGGTTCAACTTTAATGTTATGACGTGACAAGAAAAACAAAAATAACTTTATTCAACAATTTCCTCTCTACACTGTCATTCTCCTACGCAGAAGTTCTAGCAAGGTTACATCAAAGTTATGAGCAACCATTATTCCACTATAACTTTAATAGCGCATTCTGTCAGAGTTATCTTGTTTTTAATAATGTTGTCAAAATGTTCGGCCAAACCGCTATTTATACGTTGCGCATGAAACTTTTATTTTTTACATTTTAGTTGGACAGTCGTCTAATATTTTTGAAAATGTTTCAGAACATTCAGAGAAATTCAGAAGTAATGTTCCCATACTGTTTGCAAACTCATAAAATGGAATGTTCCCTTAACATTTGCATAACCCCCCCATGACATGACATTTTCATAAGTTAATATAGAACATATATTTGAGAGTAATAGTTAGTTAATGCATCAGACTACCATTTGTGCTGAATGTTTCTCGCTGTAAATTTAGTAGCACGGCGTTGCTAAATAGTAGTACAGGGGGCTGTGTCCCAGTAGTCCATCGTTGTGTAGTGGATGCATGTTCGTGGACCATTAACTGAACCAAATGTAAAAGGCATTCTTCCTCTAACTATTCTCTAAAGTGAATCATTTCTCCTACAGTTCACACAACAGTGAATGATTATTTGTAAACAGCTTTCATAACTAGATGATTTTATTGATGAGGTCTGTTACATTTACATCATTCCGATACATTTCAGACTTCAGAGGAGTGATATGTGGAGTCAGAGGGAATTGGAGAAGTCAGAGGTTGGACACTTTTGGAACAGTCCCTCGAAAACTTAGGTCAGCAGGGATTAATTAGCTTTCTGAGACCCACACAGCAGATGTCAAGGTAATCTTGGGTTGCAGACTGCAGAGGTCAATGCAATATCTCAACTCTGGAGATGAGAAGTGATCTCCCAGAATCCACTGAGTGGACGTACAGGGCTTCATCAGTCACAAACACGTCTACATCACTCAATGCAAATGCAGAGACACACCACTCGGCAGTGGCCTCATTACTCAGTTCAGGATACATATTGAGGTCACTTACTGTGGATGGTAGGATTCTAAAATGTCTAAAGAAATGCCAAAAGATAAATGTCTTGCTAATATACTACACTATAAGGAAATTCAAAGATGTCCAAACTTTGATGTCATGTCTTCTTTAGAATAGGTATTTTATTCATCAGCTCGTATAAAAGAAACAAATACCATATCTCAGTAGCACTACAACACAACACAGAATTCAATACATGTCATACAGAACCACAATCTCTATTCATTTTTTGCTTTGCTGGAAAATCCATTGTACCCTTTTCTCATCTTGACCCTCTCGAGTGAGAGTGTACGACTCTGCAGTGGTGTGCAACTAATGAGTCCAAAAATGTAGCCAGACACTCTCTCACCACAGGAGGCCCGGAATGACCATCCTCAGCATTCTCTCTGCTATGGGTTATGAGCAGTGCTGCCACTTAAAATGCAGCAGCGAAATCCACCAATTAATATGTGTAGTGCAACCTTGATGGGACACATTTATGTTTAATAATTGTCCTTGGCTGAAAGGAAAGATATGATAGTCTACTTTCCAGTGCTGGGATTTTAGTACTCACAATTCAGATAAAAATGTTCAAATTCTTGAATTGCGCCAAAGCCTAAGTGATGAGGATTATAGCACAGCTTGCATGTACTTTATAAAAGAGGAGAAAGGGAAAGGTTTTCAACAGGCGTGTGTTGCTGTGCTAAAAGAATGATTTTTTTTTTTTTGCTTCTCTTAATGGGATGTCGTTTTCAGCTCACCTCAGAAATGTCATATCAATCTTCCTCCTGCCTTAGAGTTTCTAACACCCAGACACTTCCACTGCGAGTTGGCCTGTCAGCCTAAAAGCTTCCTCCCTCATTGTGATAACACAATCGATAAAATGGAAGCAACAATTCCTCTTCTACTTCTTAGCCACATTGAACTGCTATATATAAGATACACTTGAATAGATATATAGATTGTAGGTTACAGCTATTAACATTTGAAGAGGGGGCAGGGTGGTTTATTCTGAAATGAGCCAGAAAGGTTCATTCAGGTCTGAAAAACATTCTCCGGAACCTTGTTATACAAGAGTTTTGCCACAGAGAGGTGCTGTAATGATAAACCTTGCTGGATCATATGCATTGTTTTATAATCACCTGCTGTTGGTTTTGTTAAGTAAAAGTCAGACTCCATGTATCTTCTTTTTTTTTAATTAATATTTTTGTTTGTGTGTGTGTGTGTGTGTCAGATATCTGTCAAAGAGCAACATGAAGTGACTTATTGAGTTACTTGATTTGCAACATTAACTCAGACATTCCATTTCACAGAGAATCACAATATCAAACTCTGAAGATTAATGAACTGTAAAATAAAAGAAAACACCAGTGCTTCTTCCCCTCAGATGATTCTTCAGTTAAAAACGCCAAATATGATATGATTAATTAATTCACTGAATAAAATAATGCATATTAATTTCAAGAATGTCATGCATGTATATATTATATTCTGAGAGAAAGGCGAGTATGTAAACTCTTGAATGTGTTCATGGAAGCAGACACCATGGACTTTGGCAGAGATAAATACCTGATAACATCAGGGTCTTTATACCTTTAATCCCTTTTGTCTCTTTTACCAAAAAGGATCAGTGCATGAAGAAAACACATCTTAAATACAGAGATTGTCCATTTAAAAAGCAATGTTAACACTCTTAAAGGTCAAGTGGCTTACATTTGACTTACTCGTTACAAATCTGAGGTGATATGTGATTAATAGTGACTAAAATGAACTTGTCCTTGAAAAAAATCTATAACTTTAAACCACGACTCTAACATCTCTTCAGTGTGAAGTGTTTAGCATTCAGCATTAAGCCTGACTTCAAGAAAACCCCAGTTTAACAATGCAAAAATGTGTTTTGTGAAAACTGCTCTGCCACAACAATCAAAGGAAGCCCGGAAAAGCAAGCCTGCTTATATTTCACATTCAAAACAACCTTGTTCGTGCTTAGGGCTGAGTTAATTATGGACAAAGTAATGCTTGGGCCTAAGCCAAAAGTTTGCCCTACTGAAATCAAAAATTAATTGGCTGTCTGAAAAGGCATTTGTGCACTTTTTAATGTGTCACACAAAATCCCAATCCTAAATTGCATCAGGGACAATGGTACAAAATTAAAATAAATCTTATTGCATCATTCACATTTGGCTTTTAAATTGACTCTAGCAATAAATCTATTTAAGCAAAAACAGATGAAAGTGATGTAATACATATGCAGACTTGACATAAAGAAGATTTCACTCCTTCAGGTGATCTTCGTTCAAAGAAAATGCATACTGCATGCTGATTATCCAATCCTGCGTTTCAGATGCAAACTTTTTTGGCGCATGAAAATACTGCAAGTTTCTAAAGTTCCTATAAACAGATGGCATTTGCTAAATATGTGAAGAGAAGGATAATGACTACGTTTCGGATAATTTTTTTCTTTAATGGACCTATAATTAATTCTTGCAGGTTGCCGATGGCTCCGAGCGTACACAAAATATAACCGCCAAATAATTCTAGATCATTTTTAATCTAAGTAGAGGTTAAAGTAATGATGATTGGGGGTCTTTTTGAGTTACAGACCGCTGTCTACTATACTTCTGCAGTGGAAACCTCATATTCTTCTGCTCTGCTGAGAGCATCATTTGTCTTGAGTGTCACAAGCACTTGACTTTAAAGACAATTGTGTATGCATCACTATGTTTGGAGCCAACGAAAGTCAGTGAACCCTCTCTCACTGAATAACCCCCTTTCAGTCCTTTAGAGTCAGTATACATTTAAAGTTCCCTTTAGATGACTTTGGACCCAGAGCATGCACACAGGAAGTATCTATCCTCCAGTGATGAAAGTCAAGCAGTTTCTTATAACACATTGATCACCCAGGTGGGTACATCAAAGAAGATTTTTTTTTTTCTTTGAGGCAGCATGTCTGATTCATTCCACTTGCCAATCAGTCATCATCCTGGATAATTTAGCCGGGCATTGCTTTGTTGCCATGTACCTGCAGCTTCACTATTTTGTTAAAATGCATTCCTTTTCATTGAGATTAAAGTTGAAGTCTGTAATTTTGTCAGTGTTAATGTACTTTCTTCAGACCTAGCGTAATTTGCAGAGACAACTATAAGTAAGTCATGCGTAGGCTAAGTATAAGCGCTGAAGATGTTTTTTCTTTGCTTTGTGACTGAATTAACAAAGAAAATACATTGGGAAAAAAAACAACTTCAAAAATCACTACAAACAAACACACCACTGGTGATTTATATATATATATATATATATATATATATATATATATATACACACACACACATACATATATACATGTATGGTGGTGGTATTTTACTGTGTGTTTATACAATATATATGTATATATATTGTATACACACACACACAGTAAAATACCACCACCACAACAAAAATGCAAAGGTAATTAAATGAGGAGAGATTTAAAGGGTTCACCCAAAAATGAAAATTATGTCATTTGTTACTCACCCTCATGTCGTTCCACACCCGTAAGACTCATGTGTTCCTCATCAGAACACAAGATATTTTTGATAAAATCTGATGACTCAGTAATGCCTGCATAGCCAGCAAGAACTTTCCCTTTCTCAATGCCTAGAAGTCGTTATTTATTTTTTTATTTTTTTGGCTCACAAAAAGTATTCTCGTTGCTTTATTATATTAAGGTTGAACCACTGTACTCACATGGTGTAACATGTTCAGTCTTGTCTTGTTTAGTTCAGTCGTGTCTTGTTTAGTTTAGTCTTGGTAATCTGTCATGGTCTGCACCTGTTTCCACGTAATTAGTTATTGTCATCACCTGCTTAACCATCGTCATCAGTGTATTTAAGTTCCTCCTCTTGTCTTAGCCTTTGTCGATTATTGTTTGGTGTTACGCTCCCTGTGTCATGCCTGTTTCCCCTTTGGAATAAACCAGCGTGTTATTCGTGAACCTCGTCTCCTGTCTTCCTGTCTTCAACCGAACGTAACACATGGACTGTTTTAAATGTTTTTAGTAGCTTTCTGGGCATTAAAAATGTTCTTGCTGGCGATACAGGGCATCAAATTGTACTGCTTAATTTGTGTTCCGAAGATGAACGAAGGTCTTACGGGTGTGGAACGACATGAGGGTGAGTAATTAATGACCATAATTTTCATTTTTGTGTGAACTAGCCCTTTAAGAGATATAACCAATTTAGATGGAAAGGATCTCAAGCTGACTAGCTGAAAACATTATTGTAGCTATTCTCATTAATAGACAGAATTTATTTTCAAATAAATACTGTATCTATTAATAGGAATATCTACAGTAATGTCTTCAGCTAGTCAGCTTGAGAGCCTTTCCAACACAGCTCCACATCAACCATAATGAAATGATCCTTGACGATAGATAATGCTTTACAACTAACTGTTAGAGAGCTACATAGGGCAATTTATCTGTTCAATAAAATACCTTACTCACCTGTTGAATAATAAAAACGCCATCTCCGCGTCGCTTTTACAATATTTCAAATTCCTGAGTTCTCGCCATCTCCAAAAAGCCAAGCTGTGGTATCTGTCAGGAGTTATTAAACAATAAAGCACATAAGACGAGTAGTGAACTTCATTCATCTTGTTTACTCTTCACTTCCGTTCTGACACACATTACATCATTACAACATCACATTTAGGTCTAGTGGTATGAGTATGTGTGTGGTGTGTTGGCTTGCATGGTGTGCATGGAAATGCAGTGATATGGGAGGCATTCCATGTCTTTCCATCCCCAAGAACATATGTACCCAGCCCAAGTCTTTTGGCAACCAGAGGATCAGTAAAGTTTCAGTGTCCCTTAGGATCATGCAAGGGGTTCCATACCCTCACTTTATCCTCCTCCAGGAAACAAGGAGTACGAGCACCTCTCTTAGCATCAGTGTACTTTTTTATTTCGTGTACCGCAGTGTAACACTTTGGCAAACAATCATGTCAGTTGGCCAGTGCACAGAAGCAGATGGCAAAATAGATAACCTTGTGCGCATTTGCCTGCCATAGAGAAGTTGAAAGGGTGAAGTACCATTTGCAGCATGTGGAGTGGCACAGTACACCTGCAAGAAGTCAGTTACCACAGGTTTCCATGGCTGATGTTGCTGGATGGCGATTTGGACAGTATGTTTGAGCACATGGTTAAAACCTCTCTACAGCACCATTAGCTGCTGGATAGTAGAGAGATGGAACGATGGTGATGAATATTCCTTCCTTCCTGAAAAGCAGCGAAAGCTGCAGATGTAAAATAACCACCATTATTAGTAATAATAATGGCACTTTGATCTAGTTTGGTTTCGGTTTTTGTGCCATGTACTCTCCTGTCAATTGTGTAACCCCACCCATGATTGTTACATGATTATTGGTTCATTTGATTATTTGTTCATCAGTCCTCCCTCATTACCTGCCTTGTTTGCTCTTCAATTTATTCTCCTTGTGTTCACAGTCTTGTGCCAGATCGTCGTCATACATTTTAATGCTCCCTCTGTTTGTCAAGTTGAGTCGAGTCAAGGCGAGTCCTCCCTGACAGAACGATCTGGTCAAATGAGGACTCTCCTGAGGGAGTTTGCCCTGGAGTTCAGTGGTGCTGCAAAAAGAGTGGGGTTCAATGATGCGGCTTTCAAGGACTTATTAATTATGACTATGTTGAGCCCCTCAACTGGTGGAGAAAGAGAGGACTGGATCACCTGACCTTTGGGGTATTTGTGAAGTTTCACATTTGGGAAAGAATGCTGCAGCTCTTCCAGAGGCAGCCATTTCATCAGTACTGACACTGAACTCACATGACACAACAAGTTCTTGCAAAGCAACAATGAATTGTGTAACTCTCATGAGGTGTCTGAAAATGTTTACGGAAGGAGTGGCGCTCAGCTACTATGTAGCTTTTGGCGCAAAGTAATCTTTCAATGCATCTTTATACGTTGTATCTGTGTTAAGCAATGAGTAGAAAATCTGTTGTCCCTGTGTGTCAAGGCAGTGAAGCAGTACAGCTCTTTGTCTTTCGTCCAGTTAAGCATCCCCTTTATAATCAATAACATGTAGATAATTTTAATCCAATTTCACTTGTAGATGTTACTATACTACACTTTGAGTGGTAAAAAAAAAACACCTAAAGGACTCGCTCAGACTGTTCTCAGACTACTCATCTGCACAATACCATCCCAACAGTAAAGTGTGGTCCTAGCAGCATCACGTTGTGGGGGTGTTTTTCAGCAGCAGAGGGGACTCATCAGGGTAGAAAGAAAGCTCAATACAGCAAATAGAGATAGCCTTAATGAAAACCTAGTCCGGAGCATTCAGTACCTTGGACAGGGACATTGACCCGAAGTACAAGACAGTGCTGACAACTCTAGCCCAGCCAGACCCCAAACATGAACCCAATTGGACATGTCTGGAGAAACCTAAAACTGTCTTTCCACCAATGGTTCCCAACCAACCTGACAGAGCTTGAGAGGATCTGAGGAGAACAATGGCAGAAAAAAGACCTAAAAAGACCCATCATACCCAAAAAGACTTGAGGCTGTAAAAGTTCTTCGACTAAGTATTGCATTAAGGGTACAAATACTTATACAATGTACTTCAATGATATATTCACTAATTATTAAAAGTTGTGTTGATTTTGAAAAAAGAGACAAAAACACTGGAATAGTGGGGGATGCTGAAACCATTTGTCCTTGTCTTAAAGTCAGGTTGTTTGTTTCCTTCACTTTTAGTGGGAGCCTGTGAAGTGGATGATCTGTCTGGAACATCACTGTTGTTATCAGTCACAATGGTTTGCTCTTTCCAAACCTGCAAATAAGGGTGCTGTATTTCTCTGTATTCCTCTTGATTATTTTGAAGGCTCTCTTTTGTACCCTCTTAAAAGCGTCTGCATGTGTTTTTGTGCAACCGACATAAGAGCACAATTCCATACTCAAGACAGTCTTATCAGAGAGTAATATACACTGATGAGGTGGTCTATGGAGGTTCCAATTTTTTTCAGCAACATTTCTTGTTTGTTTGAGTGGTCCCAAATGGCAATTTTTCCAAAACCAATAATATGAATTCGGGCTGGGAGAATCTGTTTGGTTCAAGGTCTATAATACCTAAAGAAATACAGTATATAAATACAAACCATTTGTTATATCACAGTTTATCACAATATTTTTCTCATACACTATAAATGGCTCTTTATACATTAAATCATATAGCTGCCTTTAGGAAGAGGGTCCATTCGTCATCATCATTTTTCAATGTCCTTGGCATCAGGAAAGTCTGAAAACCCCTGGACCACAATGTGATGTTATAGTACAGCAGTACGTTTCTTTCAAAAAAGCCTATTTCATCAAAATAAACAGCAAATTTTGAATGTCAATCAAAGGAGATAGTTCCACTGCTTGATGCTAGATGTTGTGGTTATGCTATTTACCACAGAACTAAAAGGGATATGCTAACCAGTCCTGTCATTACGGTTATATCTATGGTGCTTGCTGTAATGGATGCTTGTCTCATGTCCTCGTGTCCAGATTCATATCACCCCATTTTCCCATTGAAATGAGATGTGTCTGACTGTGTCACTTATAAAAACGTAACACACAAAATTGCAACACTTGTGACAGGCTCTTTTAATAATTTGCTCCTGCTGACTATTAAATAGAGAAAAATATGGGATACACCTATAATAAGTATTCTCATTGGCATAATTTAGCACCAGACTCAGCATATATTACTGGGTTGCACAGCTTTAATTTATTCCTCTCTAAATTCCTTTAGTATATTCTCCTACAGTACATTGAGATGTCATAGTGTTGCACACACCAGGGGCTATCAAGCCATCTCCTCCATTTGGACTGAAGATAGCAGCTATTGCAGTGCTCTCAAGAGAGACTAAATATGTCACACACATAGAGACATACAAAGAGAATGTTAAATCAGAACCCGGATGATGAATGTTTGCGCATTGCGTTCAAGGAAAAACTGAATCATAGTCTGAAAAAACCTCAATTTCCATATTCAGCACAGGCTGTATAACATCAACAGGAAACGTGGGCTGTGACAGCAAGAACAAAAACAAAGCCATTAAAATTTGACATTTTATAAAACAGTCTCGAGATAAAAGTAATATAATTGTGAATGTATACATGAAGACATACTAATTGTTTGACTTCCGTTTACAAAAATGTAGGTATATTTGGAACAGTCGAAAAAGCCTTTTTGTTCTCCGCATGAAACAAAAAAAAAATGTCTTCATCTCTTTTTCTCATGTAATCAATGTCATGCACAGATACTCATGCTGATTAAATCATCAGTGAGCCGACTGGTAAGATCATACCGTATGAGGTTTTAGGACTTTGAAACAATGAAAACAAAGAAATGTTATGAAGAAGATGTTTTTCTTTTTCTTTTTGCACTATTTTTAGGTCATTAATCAAATAAGCACATTGTGACAATGAGCTTGTTTACGGCTTTTGTATAAACAATGAGATGTTCTTGCTTCCAGTGAAGCATAAAATGCTCTGTAGATTATGCTGGATAACATGATCATCAAGTTTATACACACTTGAGTGCTGCTGTCACTAAAGCAAAAGATGGACAAAGCATTCTGAAATGCATGTTTTTCAAATCAATGCATCAAACTTTAAAAACAATAGCACTTTAGCAAAAGCACTAGTGGTCTCAGACTTTTGGTTTGTATAGAAAAGACAATGAGAAACATCAATGTGTGAAGAGGGTCAGGAGAATAAACCTACTCGCCATCCAGCAAGTCTGTACTGTAGATTTAATGTTGACATTCCCGAAATAAACATGTTCATACAGGTTGAGAGTGCGAGTTGCTGATGACTCACCGCATTGAGCATTTTAACACAATTCAGCAGACTTATGGCTTCACTTTACAGCATTGCTTATAAATGCAAATGAGACTTGCATGCACTGCAACTCAAACACTATTCTTATTATGGCTGTCAGTCAATTAAAACATTTAATCATGATTCATGATCAATATCATTATTATTATTATTAGTAGTAGTAGTAGTATTTTAATAGAATACCCAGTAATGTACATCAAAAAGTAAGGTTTACTTTTTGATAATTGTAGTTAATAATAAACCTTTTCAAGAGTGAGTTTTAAAGCCATTTAAATTTTTCTTGATTAAAATGCATGCTAAGGAAAAACAGCTCAATCACTATGAGCCACATACACAGAACATGATGACACACCAGATGTCGAATAACAAAAGCTTTATTTACAATAAAGGGTTTAGCATCAGGGGCAGACAAGGCCAAAAATAACAAACAAAAAAATCTTCAATAACCTCAAACTAAAATAGAGACAACAAAATACATTTTAACTTACCTAACTATACCTTAACCATAAAGAAAGTGAAAAAAGATGTACAAATAAATTGGTGTCAAATCCCCTACCTCTCTTAATTTGACAAAGTATTTACAAGAATATTTACAAACTATTGTGTCAAACAAATCAGAATCAGAATCCAACAGGCAATGATCGTATAAACCGGGATATCAGAAGTTAGAATCACAATAAACAAACACACTCACGGTTTCTCTAAACACTAACAATCTCCTTGGCAAGACACTCTTTCTCAATCAAACAATGGCTAACAAACAAAGACGAAGAAAAACACAATCAATGAACGCAAAGCACAATGGCACAAAGCACAAAGTCACTGAGGCAGAGGTTGATTGTTTGGGGTGTTCCTTCAGGTGCTTGGCAGGACCAATCACAGTCTTCAACAGGTTAACAGAGGCAACGCACACACACACACACACACACACACAGAGAGAGAGATAGAGATAGTATACACACAAGGACAGATGATATAAACACAGAAAATATCTCAAGGTCTAAACAATATTGGTAACAATAAATGGCTTCTTTTTACATCAAATACATCATTCTGAGTGATGGCTAAATGTTGCTTTACCCAAGATGGTAGTTTGTCCGTGTATCAACTAGCACCATGACTAGTTTGCATACTGTCAACCACTTGCTTTGCAAAATGCGCTCAAAACATCACATTTCCAATACCTACTGATCAAAACTGTATAAAAGCTACGAAAGCTCAAATATAAATAAAGACACCTTTTTGAAAACGAGTTGTAAATGTTTTCTCACAAGTCTAATCTATTAAATGCAGTCTGTAAATCATCAAATACCAATAAATTTGAAGTGTCTGTATAATATGTGTGTAACATGCATGTTCTGTTTAGGTTTAGTTTTGCCTGTGTTCCAGATCATTAGTTCATTAATCACACGCATGTTTCTGTTCTTCTAATTAGGTGTTGTTGAAATCCATTTCCCTGTGTTCCTGTGTATTTTTGAAATTAAGATTGTTTCCTTTGATTATTCCTGTTGTCCGTTTCATTCGTACAACTACCCGTGACAGAATACCGGACCAAAAAAGAAGAACAAATCAGAATGGCCTACTTCCCCTTCCCAAACACCCGAATTTGCTGGGATATTTGGGCTGGATGCTCTAGCACGGCAGCCTCCCCCTCACAGCCAGTGAGCTCGAGGAATCCACCGAGGTCATCACGGAACCAGAGCCGGATACCACCACAATCCCGGAAACTATATGTGCTACTAAGTCCAGCAGACCTGTCTTCTTTGCCAGTCCCATTCGGATATTTGGATGCTCCGGTCCTGTCACTAGCTTTGCTAGTGTTATCCAGCTCCTCGGATCTGCTAACTCCGTGCAACTTTGCCTCGGGCTTCCCATCCACCAGCTCAGCATTAGGCTGAGTCCCCGGCTGGACCTCAGGCCTCCAGGCCCATATCTCCACCTCTGCCTGTCAGACTGTCGGCTCTGTCTTGGCTTCGTCTCCACCATGGCCCGTCTGCTCTGGGACTCCTCCATGCTCCCTTGTCTCTCTGAATCAACTCTTCTGGCACAAACTTCCTCCACCCTTTTGGCTCCATAGTCACCCTGGTCAGCCAAATCTCAGCAGTTCCACTTTGGGCTTCTGGGCCGTGGACATCCATGCTCCGCAGGATACTCCACACACACTGGTTTCGCCTCCGTCAGTCAGTCCCCAGGACCCGCCCAGCCCTTCAGTCAAAGCTCCACCCTGGCTCCTCCCACCATCGTCTCTAACATGGTATCTGTCCCCTTCAACTCCTCCTGGTCCCTGTCCATCTCCAGCTCCACGGCCACCTCCATAGCCTCCTCACTCCCTCCCTCCCTCCCTCCACAGCTGCATTATGAGTTACGTTGCGAGGACACGCCTTCTGGCAAAGGGGACTACATCTGCGTGTATGTTTTGTTTAGGTATAGTTTTCTTTCTGTTCCAGTTTGGCTATGTTGTAGATAATTATTTAATTAATGCCACACCTGTTTCTGTTCTTCCAATTATCTCCCTATTATTTAAACCCTGAGCTCTGCTTAGTTTGTCGTCCTGTATCGTCAATGTTAAGGTGTTGTTGAACTGTTTCCCTGAGTGTTCCTGTGTAATTTTGAATTAAAGATTGTTTCCTTTCTTGTTCATTCCTGTTGTGTGCTTCATTTGTGTGAACTACACATACTACCCCATGTGTTCCTTTATTATTAATTTGTAGTGTTTGTTTTGAACAGTTAAAACCATATTTTAGACACTGGTTCATTGGTTCACCAGTCAGATCATTGCCAATAACAGCGAACCATCAGAATTTCGCAACCAAAAATTGAAATAGTAGCCTCGTTTGCTGAAATCACATGACTTGGCAATTTTGATTTGCGTTCTGAACCACTGATTCGAAAAGTTTTGAAGATTCATGAAGCAGTGTTTTCACCAGTCATGTTAAGTAAACTTATTTACAACATTGAAAAACTGTAAACAATTAAAGTTTGGCCAATTTTTTTTTTTCTTTTAGCATGAATGCAAAGGACTTTTGTTAAACATTCCGTTTGATTTCGTAAATTAGATATGATAAATTATTTGTGAAGAATGTTTCCCCCTTTAGTGATAAATACATGCTCCTCTAGCAGCATGAAACATGGTTCTGATATCAGCTTTTAAAAACCACACAACAGAATGAAATATGCATAATCCCAAATTAAATAAATGCATTGATGGCATTTACAAAAGCATTTGGTGTTAAGCGTTTAGTTGCATCTGTTAACACATTAACTTTGACAATACTATTAGACTGTAGGTTTGTAATCTCTGTAAAACCTGTTGAGGCAGTTTATTTAATTGTCTGTTTAGATTTGCATGTCAAAAAACAAAAAAAAACTCATATCCATCATGGTTGAGTCAACATGGTTGGTCTCTCTCATGATTGGTGGCATCTTGCATCTTTGAAATAACATCAGTAATTTTCACAAATGCTTTTCACTTTCAAGCATTTTTGTTCATAATTTTCTTATATTTTATTCCATTTACTGCATGCAATCTAGGGTTAGCTTTATACAAAACATTATCCTTTATTTGAATTTAAATGCCTGTGAAGCGGCTCATGAAAAGCTGAATCTAAGAGAATGCACTTCTTGGATCCTGTTGAGCAACAACAAATGAACAAATGTCTTTTTGAAATGTCATTCAGCCAGTAGTCTGAATATCAGTGAAATAAACAATAATGCGCTTTTTGTGCCAAAGCGCCTGTGGTGTCATCATCAAATGATGTTACATTTTAGAACACAATAAATGATCAATTTAGACCTTTTGAATTTCTTTCTGTGGTGAGTGTAAGTCACAGAAATTAAAGAAGAATGTTTTGTTCTGTAATAGTATTTACTTGTCTATTCATTTGTAGTATTTTCACAGAATCTGCAGATATTCCACTGAATTTATAAAGCCATCGACATAGTGTTTATGCATTTGTTGTTCCAACTTACCATTAAAATATGCACAAATACAGTACGCTTGGTGAGGCTAATGGGTTTGTCTTTTAAAGTTGATATTCTTTCACAAGTGCTTCATTGAATCAAATTTTCATACACTAACGAACATGCACAATAACACAGAAGTCGCAAACAGGCCCACTGATGAAAGACATTTGTAGAATGTGCCTTAGTTCTGTTAGGTCATAAATGGCTCCTGCTCTGACCACTAAAAATCCCAAATGAGTATTTGGTGTATAAGGGGATTATCTAATAATAGATGCATTTAGAACCCAGCTAAGGGATCCCCAAAAGCAATTTGTTGGCAATTTGAAATGCAGCATAGTTTGGTTCTTCTGAGCTGGGACTGATTGGGTCCTATTTGTTTCTGTCAGGCTGAACTTGTCTTAATATCATCTCCTCAGTACCAGAATCAGGTGTTTGGCTCACTGAGCTCAGCTCAATGACATCAATCTCCTGTGCTTTTGGGCTCACAAAATGACCCATAAATTGTCTAATTTTAGTAGGTTAGTTGGCTATCATAACCACAGTGCCAAAAGAACTTAAATGCAAATGTAAATCATTTAAAAGATTCAATGATCACGCTTGCCTGAAGTTGGAATGCTGAGTTACAATGCAAAAATCCATAAAGCAACTTGTCGTTGAGTGCATTTATATATGTTAAGTAATTTGCCTTACTCTTTAGGTCTAACTTAATTCATTTGTGATGCAGTTGCATTCTGGGAACTGAATTCAAATTTTCTAATTCCTCCGGCACTTCATTACAGCAAAGCTCATCAAGCAGTTCAGTTTGAAGCAGGTGTAGACTCTCCCCTAAGGGAATGCTTCCACTTGTCGTGATCAAGAGGGATAATGTAGGAATACATAATCCTTCAGGAGTGGAACATTTTAGTTTTCTATAGAGATACTAGTGAGGATGTAGTTTAAGGATAAAATTGTCCAGGTTGGGAATAGTTATATATTTGGACCTAAAGGGGTGCTGCGTATGCATCTAGATTTTAATGTCGAAAGCAGGAATGTTGTCACAGTCACTTATTTTCTCAAGTCCAACCGACCACATGCAGCTTTTAGCACAGCAGTGTACTCTTACATTTTTTTGAAGTTGTTTATGTCAGTCAGCAGAGTGCCCTGGATTCCCCAAAATGGCTGTTTTCAGAGGCAATACATTTCTTCAGTGTATCTAAGATCAGTGACCTCAATAATTTATTTCCCTAACCTTATGTGCTTATAAGGATAATTATTTTTTCCCCTCTCTGTCCTTGGGCTCTTAAGACTGTCTTGTTTATTCCCTGTTTAGTTTTTTGTATTTGATTTATTCATATTATCTGTTTAAATCCTCTTTGTGTGAAAATTTGAAATGCTTCACAGATGTAACTAGACAATATCAGACACTAAAATTGTAGTATCTAAGTTGGAGTTTATTGCTAGTCCTAAAAGTTGACTAACCTTTAGCAGATATGCACACTGAAAATTCAACAAAAAAACAAAAATTAAAACAACAAAATATTGATGACTCATCTTGTACTACATTGATTTTTGTCCAATCAAATGCTCTCAAACATTACAATGTCCCTCCCCCGAATCCCACCTACAACTGATTAGTACATTCATATCTGTGATATAACAATTGAATCACTTCATCACTTGAATCGCTTGCCTGTGTGTGAGTGAGTGGTGGGGATATTTAAGCGACTTTCTAAAGGTTACTTTGTTACGCCAGTAGGTGGAGACAAGTCTTCTTTATGAGTGAGTCATTTAATCATTCATACAACTGATTCATTCTAAACAAGCAGCAGTCTTGTTATGAGTGGGTCAGTTGACTCATTTACATCAACCTATCTGTTCACAAATGCTAACACATTCAGGAATGAAACACTTGTGACTTGTTTTGGAACTATTTTCATTGGAGGACCATGACTTTAAAGTGTTTCTAATTGCTATCTGTCCTGATATTGCTTAAAGATGGGGTAGGTAGATTTTTAAAAATGCTGTTGGACATCATGGATATTTGAAATCAGCCCAAACAAACCCACCTCTCTCTTCATTGTTCCGCCTCCAAAACTCACTCTCCAATCCTAACCACCCTGCTCCGATTTGGTCTCGAACCCCGATCGCTGCTGGCAGGCGAGGTGACGTTAAACACCGCATTCTCTAGCGATCGTCAGTTTGCAGTGGTTTACCTACACAATTCTCTCTATCTGGCCACTGTTACACACGATGCGAAAGTGGATGTCTGCTTATCACAGCTGAAGCGCAACAAAATTCTTCATGAAAAATAAAGCACAGATGATAAACAAACGGCAAGGATTGACAAAAAATAAATGTACAGTACGCAAGAGTAAATACAAACAAGAGTCCGTTGTTAGTCTCCAACAGCATAGCAACTCCAAATAGTCAATGATACTCAAACCCAGTGTTACTCACGAGTGCAGCGGGATCAAAGTCTCCATGTCTGTTTTCAGGCCTTTCCGCTTAGCTCTCTCCAGCACAGTAAAGCTTTTCTAATATTAAAAGCGCTTGCCCAGCCAAGCCTTCTTTCCAGTGATATTCTTTTGAGCTCTTTTGTATTGTGCCTCATCTCTCTTTCTGCAGTTTTTTTTTTTTTTTTTTCCAAATCTCCCCTTTACTCGTTCTGTCTCCTCGGCTGTTATATCTCCACCTCCTAATGCTGATTGGTTACACGTTTGTTGTTGGTGTCAGGCCGACTAACTTCCAAACTTTCAAAATCTACTCTACCCCACCTTTAATTGACCCTTCGCAAAGACCCGTCCCCTTTAGTTACTGTTGCTTTATCCAACAAGCCATGCGCTCTCACGCCACACATCATGTTCTCACGCAGTGAAAAATACATCCCGGAGCAAAGAGGACAATGACAACGCGTCGACAGACATATGAAACAGTTTCATATTTAATATATTGTAATTTTTTAAAGAAGTTTAAACAATTAATACCGTATAGTGGCTCTTTAATGTATCGTGACAGATCGCTGTAGCTCCTTCAAGCGGCTCATGAACCGACCATCTCTTCATACTAGTTCATTTATAGCATCAAATAAACATGAATGGACATCAGAAGGAATGTTGTTTCAAGCACAGAAAGATGTGAGCACACACAATTTTTCAAGTTCAAGTTCACCAATGTTAATCTACTAACTCCCCTGACTGCTTTGTCAGACAAAATCACGGATTCGGGGTTATGATTGGTCAGATCGCCTGTCAATCAACCTGTTTGCGAAGGGTCAATTATGATACAATCCTTTATTAAACTTCATGTTCAATGTGTGCAAACTGCGCATCTCTAGTTCTGCCACATTGACAGAAAAGGGACTACAATGATGAGATTAAATGGATGGAAAATTCTAATTGGATGTTAAATTGTGATTGATTTGTGCTCATACAAACCACGTCGAGTGGAAAGGACAGTGTGAGTAATAAATTGATGTTGATACGGTCCTGGCGCTGGACAACAAAATGCCACTGGTGAGTCGGTGGTTCTTGATGGCATTGATCTCCCTGCAGATCCTTTTGTTCTTTCAGGTAATAAAGCTACACATTGATTTATTGGCAGAAGACAGCTACCTTTTGCCTGCCTCCTGTTCACTGCAGTATCTGGCCCTCTAGAAACCTACAGTGAGGCCCAAGATAAAGTTTGTGTCAAGTTACCAATGCATCTTCATCGTGAATCACAAGAACATAACAATGTTTACATTGAAGAGATCAAGGAGGCAACACGGCCACTATTGATCAAGCGTTGGCGCACTGCCTCAGAGTGCTTAGTGAATAAAGAGCTAACCTACTAAGTTGATGTATGCTCTTTCTTTAATCTCTGTCTGTGTTAAGAGTTTTCCATCTTCATCAGTGGAGCAGCACAGTAAATATAATGCAATGCTCAGTCTTTTCTTTTCCACAGCTCTTTCTGTATAAACACAGCAGCATGATAAATTGTTTGTCAGGCTGCAAGAAAGACCGACTGACTATGTAATGTTTTGCCATTTCTTATTGTCATATTTGCCATTACAACAACGTGTCAACTCATTTCAGCACAACTGACAAGCTCTCATTTTACAGGCTCTCATTGCAGCGTGCAGGTGATTTGTGTATGCATTCCGGCAGTAACTGCTCCCTTGGTCATTTGTGTTCGCAGAATAATTGCTACTGCGTGGGGTGTTTCACATGTGAAAATGTTGCAGTAGCTGCAATGCGGTTAGATGCTCGAGGAAGACATAAAAGTAGTGTTCTTCACTCAAAGAAGCTTCTCTGGAAGCGCAACTGTAGAGCATTTGCTCTTTTGGATTTTACAGAGTGCCTCTAAGATCTTATTATGTGCAGCTTCTTTTCAAACGGCACATACAATTTCCTTTGATGTACAGTCCTTTGACCTTTACATTATGCAAACAGTGTAAATCCCAGGTAGATATTAAACAACCTCGCCGGGAATATTCTTTGAATGAGAAAACAAAGAAACTATTCTGGAAAAGCATCTGCCCATCGCCCTTTTACTGGCAATCCTCATTTAAAAGTTAAAATCCCTCACATGTCTTTCTGATCTGATCCTGGTTGCAAATACAAAACTTTCATTTGTCTGCAATTCATATTCTGTTGGGGTTTTGTGCATCTTGAAATATTGTCTTTGTTATTCTGCAAAAGAATAAGTAAACTTTGATAAAGGATGTAGCTAAGAGAGTTGGGTAAGGCTCATTTTATTTATTGTGCTAATTCTAGGTAAAAGGTGCAAACACAGATAATGAAGAGGTGATTGACAATATATTTTTTTTGTTGTTGGCATTAACGTAATCTGTCATCATGTGTTGATTCTGACTAATTAGCATTCACACTTTCTAAATGAATGTACTGTAACGCAAGAAAAAGTAAGCAATAGCTGAACTGAAAAAAAAGAAAACATTAATTTCCATTTCTGACAAGCGTGAACAGCCAAAAAATAAATAAAAATATGCATTAAATATACAGAGGTGCACAAAATAAGTAAAGAAAAGCTGTGTATTCACAAAGGCACACTGGATTCCACAATCTTTGCCCCATTTTGGCATCACTGTTACATTCCAATATAAGGCTCATTTGTAGTTTTATATATCTGATGGTTCAGAGAAACTGCTTTGATAAAAGTTCTGATGTAACAAAGTATAGTGAATATATGCCAATTTTCAACTATGAAAGATATGAAAAGATGCGAATAAAAAAAAACAAAAAATGAAAAGCTATGAATAGACACCCTGAATTCCAAATAGTGAAAATAAACAAGGTTTCAGAAAATCCAGAATATCAATAAAAACATACAGCTCCAAACAAATACACTATGTGGCTCCATTCAAAATTTAGGAATATAATATTCACAGACGGCTTTATATTTTTTAAACCAACCTCCGTGCCTTCAAAATCCCCCCCACAACTGCAACAAAAAAAGAGCAACAACATATACCTACACCTTTGCTGTGTCCGAAATCACATACTGTCTGATTATTACTATATTTGAATTTGCTCCATGACCATTAAAAAGTGTGTTCTATATAGTATGAATATGAGTAGTATGAATGATTTTCAGACGTTCTACATCCGCCATGTTGTTGCTGTCACATGACCTACCCGTGTCAGTTGTGTCGCTTCACTGCCATTAATAAATCCCCTCTCGTACCCTCATATCCATCGAATGCACACGCCAGAATCTTGACAGAAGCAGTAAGGTACTTTTCGCCTACTTTTTTTCCCGAATACAATGCACATACTACGTACATTCTTTTGGTGTACTGTTTTTTGCATAGGAGAGTATTCGATTTCGGACAGAGCGCTAGTCTTTTATTGAACTTTTTGATAAAAATTACTTATAAATGAATAATTGTGCCAATGTGGTTCAGATTGATCACATATAGAGGGGACATGTAAAATCAGCAAAAAAAAAAATGTAGAAATCATACACCCATGTACTGCTAATGTACAGGACTATATTTCTATAATGAATAAAAAACAAAAGCTGTAATGCTTATAGTAAAAGAACCCTACACTCTCTCTTCCAATGAAATTTGAATAAAAAGAATGAACATGAAATCCAACAAGCATAATTATGTTAATAAATCTGTTTCATTATTATTTTATCAAAGTTGTATATCATGTTCAATGTATTTAATTCCTCATTAAGTGCACTCAATTGCAAATATAAAATGTGTTTCATTTTCCAATAAACTAAACTGTCACATAGCAATAAAAATATGCTGATAAATAATGCAACCTTTACTCAATTACAACGATAATGTTTTAATAACGATTTATCTACAAAATTGACTGACATCACTGTATTCTTTCCAAGGAAAGTGCACTGTCACTGAAGCAAAAGAAAAAAAAAACATATAAAAATTACAAACAAACACTTCATATATTTCTCAAACCTCCTCTTTGATCTCAGTGTACTATACAATAAAAATGAGTCTGTTCTTTTGAACAAGATGATCTACTAGTGAACGTTAAGTCACAAAAAAAAATGTCAAGTGTCCAAAAGTGTCTCTAGCACTGAAAGTCATTGCAGATTTGACTTTAACGGTTCACTCTGCATGTTTATAGTTGTTCTATTGCTGTCTGCTATGATGCTTTAGCTGTTAGCTACAGAGTTTAGTGGTCTCATAATCCAGAGAATTGGGGAGACGGGAATTAAAGGACTGGAGTGAGGCATGAATGCGCACCACCTCATTAGCTGTCAGTTTGAGACGGTGGCGTAATAAGCAGGAGAACAGGTCCAGAGGTTGTTGGCCCGGTGGAGATAGTCGGTTGACCCGGTCTCGGATCTCCAGCAGTTGGAGCAAGGCTGAGTCCTGCGAGCCCTGCGTGTACGGGTAGTCCAGCTGCAGGATCAAGTCCCGGATTGCCTCCGGGTCGAAATGCATACTATAACCGAACACTTGAATGCTGTTTATCTTCATATACCCCAGATTTCTAGTAGGGTCGGTCATTTCCAAAGGCTCCAGGTAAACGCTCTCATTGACCCCGGCGCCTGGAGTTTTGATGCGGCTCCTCAGGTAAATGTGGATCGTCTCAAAGAAGGTCTTCCATTTGTTGCCCAAAGTCAAGGTCCAGTTAAAGCACTCTAACGGAAGGTCCAGCTTAGCAGACTTCCAGTCAGGGAAATTGTTCTCATTCACAGGAATCAACCAGCTCTCTGAGTGGCTTCCTCCGAAGGGATTGATGAAGAGAGTGAGCGCAGGTTCCAGAGTGCTGTTTTTAGTAAGGCAGATTTGTAAGGAAATGCCTAAGAGCATATGGACAAGGTTGGATTTGTATTTGTTACTCTTTAGCGTAAGCAGCATCCTCTTCCTCCATGAAGGATCAAACCAGCTATTCAGACGCATGTCGTTGCTGATGAAGATAGCGTGGACCTCCAAGCGTCGATCGGCTCTTTGTAGGAGGTAGCGTAGCTCCAGATCTTGAAGATCAGTCTCAAAGCCCAGGTAGTTCTCTGTAGAATCTGCCACCATTGGTCGACAGGACCCTTGACTTAACATGTAGCCAACGTTGCAACTGCCGCAGCGAGTGTGGTTGTCACTAGCACAAGCAGCACATGCGGCACCTTCACCCACAGAGCACGGTGTAGGTACCTGGCAGGAACTGTGGTCATATGCACAAATGCAGGTGTGCAGCTCTTCTGAGAAGGAGCCTAGCTGGTTGTTCTCAGAGCAGTAGAGTAAAGACTGGAAGTAGTTCAGCCAATACGACTGTGGCCTATATTTTAGGAAAGATAAGATAAAAATCAGTTAGTCTGCCTAAACGCTGATTGTTGAGATTATATTGTCACGTATCCGAAACCGGTACAGCAGCAGATGACAAGATTAAAACTAACATAATTCTGTTCCACAAAAAGTCAACTTTGGTGGGTACAAAGAAAGTCAAGTAACAAGCATATATTGTTCCTTTTAATAAAGATGCCAAATATGCATCTTGCTATTACTTAATTTTTGCAAACCTATAAATGTTCCGATACCTGAAGGAATTCTGAAGGAATTTGAAAGTCTAAACATTTAGACTGCTCTAAACTAGGGTGACAACTTGGCTATTGACATGTTGCAGGACAGTCAATGTGATTTTGCGGGACAATGCAGGACACGTGTGAAACAGATACATTTACTACTATTAAGTTATGTAAATATTGATTTACATTCGTTGGCAAACTTGGCATATGCACCCATTAATGTTTCTGCCAGTGGGTGCCCACACTATAATGTTGAGCTTCTGGCAACATTAAATCCTGGAGAGAAAACAATTCTAGATTCACAAGTGCTCATACAGGAGGACAAAGTTTGAGCATTCACATGTAATATCTGATCGAGAAAGACCACGTGTCCAGTTTTGTGCGAGAAGAGAATCCACCAGTGAGCTAAGAGATTCACACATGTGAAGTGCTCTTGCATTAAAATAATGCGCTTCGACATTTGTCATTCACGAGTTCACATGTACATATTATTAAATAGAGTAAAAGTTATGCGTATGTGGCGTGCTGTCCGTGAGGAGGACTCAGAGCTTGGAATTTTGTCCCGAACCCAGAGTACTAGAACTAGCAGTGAGGCGATGGGGTGGAGGAGGGATGCTGATAAACTCTCAGATGAACAGAGGCAAGTCTGCTGTATTCATACCTCTTGTCATTGTTGAGTTGATTAACTGAATGCTCTCCACTTGTGCTAATAAGGTTAATTATCTGAACCTGCTCCTGCCGAACTTTGTTAATAAAACATCATTTATAATAACGCCATGGACACTGCCTTAAATGAACTATTAACGTGAAAGTCATGTCTGAAAGTTCCAAACAATTTTTTATTGGTTTTAAAATGAATGGAGAATATCTTGTGTTTTTCCGTAGGTGCTTGACCATTTTCATGGTTGGCGCTGAGTATCCACGGGATCGGTGTGTGTTCGTGGATGATTACATGCTTTAAATCATCAATTTGGGCATCTGAGCAACTCTTGAGATTCTTATCCAGTATGTTAGATGAAATCCTTGCTGGTTTGGCTATGTTTACCGACTTCGATGAGGCCCGTACTTATTCCACTGTCCACTCAGTTGTCATCAGCAGGAAAACCTCTCTCTGCCATTGCATTGGTTGGTTATTTTCACAGCTAGAACATGACGGCTGCACAAATAGATTTTTAAATGCAGTCAGTTTTTTATTATGTTTCTTACTGTGGTATTATAATTTCAGTAATGAAAAAATAATAATTATACAGACAAAACTGAAATGCGGGACACTACTTAAATCTTGCATTTCGGGACTGTCCCGCAAAACGCAGGACGGGTGGTCACCCTGCTTTAAACCACCGGTTAGTAGGTTCCAAATATGGGTTGCAGGTCTGTTTTGATCAATGATAAAATAATGATTAAATAATTTTAAATAAAATAAAATAATTTCTCAAATTAATTTAGGTATTAAATATGTAAATATTACATTTAGGATTTAATTATGAATTTTAATGTTAGGTGCAATTTTTGATTCATCAGAAAACTGTATGATTTAATTAGTTAAAGGGATGATTCACACTAAAATGAAAATGAAGTCATCATTTACTCACCCTGGTGTTGTCCTAATGTATACCCTTCTTTCTTTTATGGGCCACAAAAGAAGAATTTTTAAAAACAAATGTCCCATTCGTGCTCGTTCATATAGTGGCAATGAATAACGACAAATATCATGCTTTTTAAAAAATAAGCAGACGTATCACAAAATGATCCCCTGTGACACATGCCATATATTCCAGTTGTTCTGGGGGTATACGATAGGCTTTAGTGAAAATTTATTATTAAACAACGAGCACTATGCCTTTACAAAAACAAGAAGAAAACTATACACCGCAAAAGAAAATACGATCCAGACTACATTTGTTATAAGTTCACTTGCATATTGTTTAAACTATGTTGGTGCAAAGCATCCAATGTATGCCCTGAAGCAAAACCAGCTGAGAACCACTAAACTAACTCTAGTCTTATTGATTGTGGGTAAACACAAAGTTGTCTCCCCAGAGACAGGAACACTCGTTCTCCTTTTCACTCTGAAGCATGCTGACAAACATTCCTCTCGGCAGCCCATGGAGTCTGAAATGCGGGCCACTCAAGAACACAAGTAATAATGATGATAAACGCTATGTGGAGAGTTTCCTCTCTTGATACAGTAAATGGGGGCATTATTCCATTTCGGAATTAAGTATCAGTGTATTTATCATCGCAACAATGAGGAGATAATGAGTCTGTTGTGTTCACCTTTCACGCGGTAAGTTGATGTGAGGCTGCTTTTGGCACCTCTTACTGAGGCTGAAGAGCTTGTAAACCACTCGCTGCGCTCGCCTGAAGAGACTTTTCATGCTGCTTTCCAGCTGCTCGTAGCGCCTCTGAAACACACCATCCAGCGACCACAAATGTTGGATCATTGAGGAGTTGAGAAAGAAATTCTGCGGCAGCCTCATCAGAAATGTTTTGAACTCATCTGTTGAAGAAAGGATAAGTTCTTTCAGATATAGGAGTGTTGTCATGTAAACTTGACTGAACAATGGGTAAATGCCTGGATGCGCTGCCTTTATACTTCACTCTGCTTGACAATAAGAAGGAATCGTTTCTCTGAAGAGACATTTTTTGAACAGTTCCTTCACGGCATTTCATTTTAGCTGATGGGGCAGAACGCTGGATGCCTTTGATGCCTCTAACAGAAGGACACATTTACGATACCCGAGAAAGTATGTATACCTGGCACTTCCTGATAGCTCTAATAACATAAACTTTGAAAGTAATTGAACTCGGGGATATTTTGGGAAGTCAGAAAAAAGATGATAGTGTGAAGAAAAAATCCATGCATTTTAATTTTGCTCAAGCATTAATGGTCACTGTGGGGTGACCTCGTCAGGCAGTAATACAGTACCTAAACATTATGCTAAGTGCTCTCATTCATATGCTTGATGAAAGATGCTGGATGGGCAATAAAGCATTTTATGGGTGATTAATCCTTCTCAACATACTGTAAGGCAATATGTTGAGCAGGATCTTTTTTCTTAATCCTACACGGCCTCTGAAGGGCACTGGATTCACTGAAAGTTGTACATGTTTCATCATTCTTCTCTATAGAGCAGAGTGGAAAAAGTACAAAGAAATTACTCTTCAATGAATGTATTAGTTAAGTGAATTAAACATCAGCAATGCCTGAACAGGAGTAAATTACATTAATATATAAAATACTGTAATAAATAATTATAACTATATAATAACATTCCAACATATGCTATAATATGCTACAATTAATAAAAATGCATTCACTTAGGTCAAAGACTGTGCGGTCCCTGCAGTTAACGGGGAATGTTCTCAGAACTTTGAGTAATGTTTTGGCAAGGTTCTGTCGTAGTAAAAAAAAAATAATAAAAAAAAAATATATATATATATATATATATATATATATATATTAATGTTCTCAAAATGTTTATCTAAAATTTTTACGACTTGTTTCATTCAAAAGTAATGTTCCCATAATGTTTTCAAAACGACAAAATGTAATCTTAACGTTCATATAGCCAAGCATTCAGAGAACATTTAGAAATAACAGTTTCATAACATAATAGGAACATTAGCAAAACATTTTTATTTTTGTTAGCTGGGGTGGTGATTGAGGCGTATCTTCATAAGGACAGATGAAACTGAATAAAAAGTACAAGTATTCAAATGAAACTTGATTGAATTTGATCTCTCACCTGAATCTTCAAACTCTTTGTAGGTAAGAGCCCATGATTCAGAGATCCGCAAAAGGCTTTCCTCCATGGCCTGAATATCCATGTAGGGGCAGTTGCACTCTGGGAACTTGGGGTCACACTTGCACCAGCAGTCATTGTCTTGGCAGACAAATGTTCCCTCTCCATTGCAGGCAATGTAACTAAGAGCTGCTTGGACGAAAGTGTCTCTGAGATAATCTGGCAAAATGACCTGCAAGCCTTCAGATACGGAGAAAAGAAAGATTGTTATGAGAATACTGGGTCCCCTGAGTTAAGTGGTTTGATAAAGAGGGTCATGTGGTCACCAAGTGCACACATACATACACTACCATTCAAAAGTTTTAGCTTGGTAAGATTTTTTATTAAAGAAGTCTATTCTGCTCACCATGGCATACATTCATTTGATCCAAAATACAACAAAAACTGTAATGTTGTGAAATATTTTACAATTTAAAATAAATACTTAATATTTCAGATAAATGCTGCTCTTTTGAGCTTTCTATTCACCAAAGGAATCTGAAATAAAGTAAACATCATAATAATCGGAAATGTTTCTGAGCATATTATTATGATTTCTGAAGGGTCATGTGACACTGAAAACTGGTGTAATGATGATGAAAATTCAGCTTTGATTGCAGAAATAAATTTTTATTAAGTATATTACATAAAGTTATTCGACTCGAAAAAAGGTATTTTAAATTATAAAAATATGTCACAATATTACTGTATTATATTATATATACTGTATTATAGCAATATTACTACAATATTATTATTATTATTTTATCAAATAAATGCAGCCTTGGTGAGCAGAAAAGACTTCTTAACAAGTACTTTTGCCATTCTAAAGATTTTGGCCAAGTGAGCTGCATCAATGCCTGATATATGCATAATGTACACAATGTCAAAATGGAGCTATAAGCAAAATCAGATATCTTAGGCAATGATTTGTCCTGTCAAGAGCAAGAATTTGAAAGGAGCTCCCTAGCTTTTGGAAAAGAGCCTTTTGTGTTTCACATAAAAAAAAAAGTCCATCTCAGTCAAACTTGACATACTAGATTTTAATAAATTTTCATACCTTGCAAATGGACTTTGTTCTCGGGACTCTGAACCAGCACAGAACTGACAGAATCAAGGTTGTCATAGTTACTGCAGCCGAGAGGGCCAGTCCTTGTTTCAGTTACCTGGGAAACAAAATTCAGACCACAGAGTTATCAGTTTCACCCTATGGTTACTGTACCATGGTATTTTACATGAAAAACAGGTTGTAAAAAAACTCTTTTCCCCTTTGTTCCTTGTTAAAAGAGATAATAAGCAGCCTGGCTATGAACAGATGCATCATAAGAACTTCCTGTGCTTGCTGAGTCACTTGTCTCACAAATGGTGATAATGTGCATGCAGTGGTGGTCTTCTCACAGATAATCACTTACTGTTCTTCTCATCGCATTGAGAGAGCCAAGCAAGCTGTTGAACAATGCACCCCCCACCCTTCCGTTATGAAATGTTTAATTGATTAGCTTCCCTATTCAGAGATTCTTTCACACCCACACAGAAAACAAGAGTCCATTTCTCTCTGTAATGCAGAACATTATCTAACCTTAGCAGAGGGTAGTTAATGATGGTCAGACTCTGTGTAGCCATATTGACTCAGGCATCTCAATTGACCTTTACTGCAAGCTAGCCCCACTGTTATCCGCATTTGCAATAAGAGATCACACTTGATTTTTTCCTTCTCTTTTCTAGTCATCCTTCTCTCTTCATGACACACAGAAGCACGCATAATTGATTCACACTTTTCTCTCTTATGGTGCCAGTGAACCTTCATCAATTCAGTGATCTCTTTCGATTCAGCCTGTCAGAAGAAATCTTTTCCAGGCTGACAGTTAGATAAGGTAAGACAAGGTTGTCTTCTGCCACTCCATCACAAACCCACTGAAGAGTCCAGTGTTGGTAACAGGGAAGTCTGCAGCAAGCAGATTTGTACTATATGAGTGTTTGATATTTGGGGTGTTTTTTTTCAGACTCAGTCTTGACCTTTAATGTTCCACAGGGTTGCAATTAGTGATTTGCAAAACTAAATTTACACAACCTGAGATATATATTATATAATAAATATACTATTTCATTGCCATTCAAAAGTCTGGGGTCAGTAAGATTTATTTTGGAAAGAAAAAATCATGAATAAAATATATTTACTCAGCAGGGACACATTAAATTGATTAATTGTGACAGTTTTTCCACAAAAATATTAAGCAGATTTCTAAAGAATCATGTTACAATGAAGACTGGAATAATGGCTGCTGGAAAGTCAGCTTTGCCATCACAGAAATAAATTACATTTATATATATATATATATATATATATATATATATATATATATGCAAAAGATTAAAAAATATATAGAGACAACTCTCCCATCCTGACCTATCCCTAGTTACCACAGAACATATGGCTTGAATCCATGGCTTGAATAAAAGCTTGAACTGCAATAAAGCACTAAGCTTAGCTCAGCAGCAATTGATTTTTTTATAACGACCATACCTGATGCAATCAGATGATACATCTATATGCTTTATTATTTAATGCACCATATGATGTGCCATATGCTAATAGGGTACTGATTGATGAACAAGTGGAGTATGATATTATATTTCCTTTACAGATAACAGCTGTTATTCAAAGCAAATACTTTGCATGTCACAAAATACCTTGTAATGGCAAATTATAGGCCACCTGGACTAGCGTGATTCTCTGCTGTTCTGGTTTAATGTGAAACATCAACAGTCTGCTGTTGATTCTCACGCAGCATAGCAAGCAGCTATTATGAATCAGTCAAATATCTCAGTTATAGCCTTGAAACAATATTCTGACAAAAGGTATAAGCCACCAAGTTTTGCTTATAGGCTCTGTTATTTGTTTTCTCCAATTGCACATATGGACAAATAACACAGCTTCAGCATTTCATTTTGAAAACACCACTAGACAAGACTACATATGCTGATTTTCAATGGTCTCGCACAGCCAGAGTTTTGACCTGTAGTATAAGTTTGATCCTTAGTGCAGTTTACTTTGGTTATAACCTGCTCACTAAGACAGTAAGAGACCACCTGACTGAATTACCAATATGCTGTTCAAACACATAAACAGACAGGGAAAATGAAATCACAATGAACTGGACGAACAGTGCAGAATGAAGCAAATCAGCTGAGAGTAGCATTCTAGCTCATAAAATATGTTCTAAGAATATATTGCTAACATTCACATTAAGTTATGAAAATGTTATTTTCTGAATGTTCTCTGAACATTCAAAACATCCAGTGTAAATGTTTTAAAAATGTTTTTCCTGGATGCAAACTTTAAGGGAAGATTCCATTTATTCACTCGTCAAAGGTTATGGATGTGTTACCTTTCAATGTTATCTGATCATTCTGAAATAAGTAGTAACATTAAAAAAAAAAATGTTAAACGAATGTCCAACTAAAATGTTTCAGGAAAAAAGTGTTCCATGAGGGTTGTATAAATTAATGCTTTTACCTTAATGTTTTGAGATGATTAAAAACCAGAAAACTCAGAATGGACATTCTATCACTGTTACTGGAAGAATGTTTGCTAGAAAATTAGCCAAAGTCCCTGTTAGTTGGAATGGATGGTTCTGCTTCAAAAAAATGTCACTTATAACAGAATACAACAGTAAATTCTCTTCAAAAGAGTTGGTGTATCCCTGCGGTTACTATTCAGATGCGGTGTGTGCTTAAGAAGGTATTGTAGCTGTAAATTTAATTCTGACTTGGCTTAGAGATGATCTGGTATGAAGAAATTGTCAAATCATGAGCAAAATGATCCCCGCCGATAACAGAATGGCTTGAGTTTTCACGCATTAGACAAACAACCTGAGCAGAACCACAAAGGTGGAATAAAGCCTGACTTTGTAAAGAGCTTCGCTCCTGTGTTTTCCTCTCACAGTCCCAGCACACCGCCACACTAATAGGCTTTTCCTGTGAAAGGAAATAGCAACATTTCCACACCACGGTGCCCAGTGGGGGGAGCTAGAAACCTCATTCTGTACTCCAGCTCTGTTTAATCTGGTATTCATATGGAGGAACGTTTGCCTCAGTCTGTCCCGTGAAATGTAGACATGGGTCAACGCCCTGTGGAAATGATGTGTGTGTCAGAGGCCCCTGCTGCTTCTGCGATTCATTCTCTTGCACTGTTGGAGCTGCACCGTCCTGCCTGGCAGGCTGCTTCCGTCACTCACTGCGCTCTTTTGCTTTTCTCACCAGCAATAGACAAACACAGCCTTGACACCTGAGATCTGCCCTCCCATCTGTAATAAAACCGTCTAAGCACTGCAGCAGTTGTGTGCCGAGGGAAAGAGCTGTTGGGGGGGGCAATCATCATAGTGTGGTCTTATATGTGTACTGCTGTGACAGAGGAAATGTCTGTTTGGGGGATTTGTACAGCTTTGTGTGGCCAGTTTTAATGGCTGTCAGCAAAAGTGTAACAGAGTAAATATATTACACTAATATATAGTAAATATATATATATTGTAATTTTGACAAATATGAAGCATAAAGCTTTGTTTGGAAATTAAAATTAGTTTGTGCTGACCTGTGAGAATTATTATTATCTTAATATAAAGTAAGGCATGGCATATGGCAAACATGATATCAAGACATTATAAAAATATATTTATAAATATAAAAATATAATAATAAAATATATACAATTTAATATAAAATATATTACAAATGAAAATATATTATTTTTCTGGTTATTGAGACTTCAGTGACCATCTAGAGACCATCACTCTTTCTATATCATAATACAGTAAAATTAGGCAAAATATTGCTATGCAAAGGCAAAATGCAGTGACTAGACATTCTGTAAAAACGGATGAGCAAAATTCTCTTATCAAAAGTTCTCTTATCGTTATAGAGAACTACAGACAGAGTCAGTGAAACCCTTTTACAATGTGATTATTGGGCAAGCCATTAGTAATTTGGCAGGGTAATTTACTAAAAACTAAAGCCCTTTAAAATTTCAGTGTTGCCATAGTTACTTCCACACTGAAACAATACATAAACAACCCCATACTCAGCATCTTAGGCCGTATATAAATCTCATTCTTGAAAAACATGTAGAACCAGAGCCAGTTTTCCTTTCTCACAGTGCAGAACCTGTCATATACAGCAGTGAATGGACATCTCTAGATACCCACTCATAGCATATGACACTTTTCATAGCAGGATCATGGCAAAAAAAAAAAAAAAAAAAAATCACTTTGTTACACTGAACATTATTATTCTTGAGGAGTTGAAAGAACGAAGCTGTCGGCTCTGACTTGACTAATGACATACCTTGATGGCAGTGGAGGCAATCTGGATGTGATGCAGTTTTCGCAGAGTACTCTCTCTGTCTATGAAATAGGAGGCAGCCAGCTGGTGAAGGGCCTCCAGAGTCACAGCCGTGCTGTTACTTGTGTAGTCACTCGCCTCTGCTTTCTTACTCAACTTCCTCTTGTCCACAAATATAGTCAGAGCCTCCTCTCCTAGAGGAAATAGAACAGACCATGCTTATTGATATAGAAATGTTTTACAGTAAGAATTGATCTATGCTGTGCGCCTACATAATGTATTAAGTATTCTTTTGCAAGCTGTTCTTCAATGTAAGCTGATTGATAACTATTTGAGGGATAAGCAAAAATACTGATTTATCTTAGGCTGAGTTAGGAATGTGAGTTTATGTTTCATATAAAAAAAATAAAAAAGACAGTGTGTGCCACAAAAATTAATGTCTAGAAATGTTGATTCACAAAGAAATGACTCTTATGAACTGGCTCTTTTTAGTGAATCATAAAAATGTACACAACAAGTGTGGCCTGATTCCCAAAACAAATGACTCTTATGAGCTGGTTATTTTAATAAACAGGGTTTACAGTTTGAATAAACCTGAAACCTAATAATATACAACATTGGCCGATAATATAAGCAGAATGGACATTATTACTTCTATAAATTGATCAAAATAGATTTGGGAACTCATAAAGCATAATTTAATCAGCAAATCTGTATCAATTCTCAGCCCTTGAAGATAAAGCAGATCAGTGTGATTTTATGCTTATACTGTATATGCTGTTATTCTCTCTGGCAGTTTGCATTCCAGCCAGATCTATGTAGCAAAGCCAGGACATGCATCTCCATTTTCATGCTCTAACCTTACACAATATTGCTTGTTTTCCAGAGCAGTGAAAGCCACATCAATTGTGTACAGGCAATACTGTTGCATTACGTGAAGCAACTAGTAAGCAGAGGCTTTTGCGAGTTTGAGAACTGACCAAAATAATGTCTGAATTTCAGAAAGGTAACCCATTCTGGACATGATGCAATCTGCTTACACCTGCCTCCCCTTCCAAACACACAGTGGAAGAAGTAATACATTATAATGTCACAAGTGATTTTCCTTGGCTTGATAAGAGTGGAAATTGAGATGTAAATATGTATGAGATCTATCTGTCTTTTGAAAAAACAGAAGAAGAAAAAAACAGCAGTTTCAAGCTCGCTCACAGCAGGTATTATGACCTTTGTGCTAAACCACCAGGAGGATGTGTCACAAAAAATATATATATTTCTACCTCCTAGTGTAGCTGACAGTAGAAAATGGGTCCCATATTTCTTGATCAGGTTGTCAGTAATTAGCTGGGCAGTGGGCCTGCGTCCCAGGAGTCGAATGTTCCTTATAAACTCCGGGGTGAGAGGCAAGGGGGAGTTCAGGAAATCCCGTCGCTCTACAGCCAAGTTATTCACTTTCCACCGGCCAAATTCTCTGCATGAGAAAAACAGAGACAGTAAACAGGCCTGTCCCTAAATGATCTGTTTTCATTAACATTTTTCTACTGTTTTGGACATGATAGAAGGAGGCCTGCAGGGCAACCAGTGCTCTTGCCAAGCTGCATCTCTAGCCTCAGGTTCTCAGAGCATATTTCATTTGGGGGATGAATACAATGCGCTGGGCGTCGCCTACGAATGTGCAGCTGACAGGTGCTACGGTTAATAAACACTTCGTGACAGAAATCTGCCCTGACAGAAAGACTCATAGAAGCCTGCCCTGTGGTGACAAACCAATACCTTTCATAAAAGTGGGGAGAAGAAAAAAAGTTAAATGGGGGGAAAATATACCAACACAAAACAAGGCAAAAGACAGACAAACAATACCCCAGGCTTTGGTGGCTCATGCATTTTTGTAATTTTTGCCGCTACTAGGTTTCGTCTAGAGCACCACATAACATAACTGACGCAATATATCATACATATGAAAAACAAAATATTTCTAAATCTATAGGAATGCTACTTAAATGAGGAGTCAATCAGACACAAATTGACACACTATTTATTAAGTCTAAATAGTACGTCATATTTGCTCAGAGTCATTGAAATACATGATTAAAATGTATTTTAAAGGAAAGTATGAAATAATATGCTGTATTCTTGGCTTCTTCAAGGCTTGGCTTGTTTTAGAACATTTAGCTTGTTCTGTGCACCTACAACATTTTTTGTTTTACATTTCATATGCTGAATTAGTTCTTAGCACAGTTTTATTTAAGCCAAATGATGCAATCCAAACTGCTCACAATGAAAACAAACAGGCCTTTAATTCAGCTGTAGCTGTATATCTTGTAGTGAGACATTAATGCAAAGACATACATTAGAGCACCAAGTCACCTTTTAAAGTAGACATAAATTGTGGTTTGAAAAATGGTATGTGGGCTAATAAACTGGAACCGAGTAGTTGACATAAACACAGCCTAGTAGACCAATGGATCTTCCTTACAGCAAAATACTAAAAGCATTTGTGCCATTTATTGCAAGATGAGTAGCTGATGAAGCAATTAAAAAACTTGTTTTTAATTAGCCTTGACAGAAACTATTTCATTTCTTAAACGACAGGTCAAGACTAATGCTCTTCTTTGTCTCATAGCAGCAACTCACAATGCATACAAAAATAACAAATTTAACTTGTGCAGTTACAGGCAATTAAGTATTCAAGCCTTTTCTCTCTATAATTCTTTCAACCCCCGGTTCTTATTTTTAAGCACTGCGTTATGCAATTATGCATATGCTAAAATAGGCAGACACATCTACAAAAGACATTGGCACAATCTCACACTCAATGTATCTCAAAACACCCTCCAATCACGACGCGTCTCTCTTCTATAAGAGCCTGTCCTCTCAGTTAGCTGAGAAATAGTGAGTAACCTCATGCACAGGTGATGGATGGAGCTGGGGTGGCCTTCTGAAAGGGGATCTATCACATTAAATCAGGAGTAATGACAGAGGCCTCCCGACCCAGATGTTTGATTGATTCATTCCAGCAAACGCCCTTAATTCCATCTGCTGTTTTGCAATTCATAAGGTGCAAAAGTGATAGAATTATGTCAAAATTATGTCACAAAAACACACATTATTAATGTATGGCCGAAGCTGTTGTTGGATTTATGTCAGAATATAATTTTCAGTAATTTCATAAGCTACGCCCTCAGCTGCTGTAAAACATGGTAATATTGCATTTGGCATGTGCTATACCAGCAATTGGGATGATGAGTGCTTGCTCGAATTTCGGTGATCTCTCTCAATTGCGCATGGCACCATGATAAACCACTTTTCTAACTGGACAGTTCTTTGGGAACTCTGATGAGCTAGCCTTCAGGAGTTCAAAGGTGCCCACAAAGAGGAAAGTAAAGACGGAAAATCCTCCCTGTCATTCTCTTTCCCGTCACCGTTGAGCACGATAAGCTTGGATTGTCTTATCAGGTAAGGCTTTGTGTGAGAACAGTTTAAAGGCTTCTCTAGGAAGCACTCTATGGGACTTCTGCTGTGCTATATGAAATGCTCATTACGACCGTAGTCATCATCAGTCTTCACAACAGCGCTGAAACTGACTCTGCTTTCTGTGCTTTGTTTCTCAGCTTTTTGTTCAAGAACAAAACGTACTCGTGGCTTATGTCATAAGCTTTTATCTCTGCCTTTAAGATAAGTATTAAAAAGATGATTTGAATATCATATGGAAGGAAGAGGACCAAAAAAGTAAGAACTTTAAATAAGGGCAGCTGTCATCATGAAAAGAAATAGCATTTTATGAAATGACCTTTTACAAGCAATTTCGAAATGATTTTCCCACTTACATTATTAAGATTGTGTGAGAGAGAGAATAGCCTTAGTCTGTGCACACACCAGCATCTCTGGAAACTATCCCGTGGAAGTGGTTCAGTAAAGCAGGTGGTATATTTGGACCCCGTCTTTGAATGTTATGACATGGCATTTTCCCAATATTCTACAAAGTGAAATCTCCCAAATAAAAAAGAGCTATTTCCAACAAAGAACTCATTAAAATTCTTTCAAATTCAATCAAGACGAACGCAGAAAATTGAAGGAGGGATGAGATGGTGCACTTTCATTACCCGGACGACAGTGTTACACACCACTGTAAGTAGGAGAAGCACTTCTGGTAATTCATCTTCTACCTGTCATTGCGGATTATTTGAATTGAGCAACGCAACAAAGCTATGCTTGAAGGAGGAAAAGCTATCCCCAATATAATATTGCCACTTTTAATCTCTCAAGGTCTGCTACATGCACATGTTGTTATCGGAAAGAAAATGCACTGAAAAAGAGATTGTTTGAATAAAATGCTCCAGGCTCTGCAACATATTACAGAGAATCTGCATTAGCATTAAAAGATGCAATCTGATCTATGGATGTCACAAACATATGAGACTTTTATAGACACTAAGCTAAGCCATATTTATCTTTTCCATATATTATCTGTGTGTATTACACTTCGAATAACAAGCAATTGATATCAAAATCAGCTTATGAATTACTTAAAAACATATGGCATAAGGTATATGGCATAAGATCTTTGTGACAGTGATTTTAATCAAACAACCTCTCAGCTGTCAACATTTTTTATAGCTTAATTCATTTACTTAACATTATCTATTAATATAAGTGGACGTATTTACTATATTGAAAGTGTTGTCATAAATTGAGATTTTAAAGATTTCAATGCACATTTTTCCTGTATTTACATTGTTTTAATTTGCTCAAAATTTTAATCTCTTGGTTTTTATTTATATTTATTTATTTTTAGAAATGTGTACATCTATAGTAAAGTGTTTTTTTCTTATGCCGGGTTCAGCCCGATTTTGCTGTGATCTGTGGTCATTCGTAAACAACAATGGGCATCGGGACACAGGAATAGTTTTATCTTGTATAGTGTGTCATAGTGGACAACAACTGACACCGCATCTGTGACACTTCACAACATCCCAACAGAAAGACTAGCATTTTTCTTTTTCTTTTTTTTCTTTTTTTTTGGTTCTCTATGGGTTCCATCACATCTGTGACATTGACTAATAGGAGTACAGAAGCTCTTCTGTACACAACTTTCAAACATGGCAAGCTTTCAGACACAGTGACTATCGTAACACACTAAAATATTGTGTAGTCTGAACCCGGGATTATGCTAAATCACAAGATAACATCAAATGAACAGTCGTCAAACATGAAGCCCTCATAAAACGCTTGGTACGTGAAGCACGACTAGGGTAATTATCAACAAACTAATCTTTTTGAGTGAAGGAACAAACTCATCTCGACATCACAAGACAACAAATAACTAAGCATGACAACAAGATCAACAACAACTGTGTGAATAAAAGTGGCAAACTGTCAAACAATCCAACTGTAATTTTTCATGGCCCAGTGCATGTTGGGAAGGATGTGAATGGGACTGAAATGCAAAATCATTTTCAGGCTAAATCACTTGAACCGAAAGAAAGTATATCATAATAGAAAAGCTGCATTTAGATGCATTACTTAAGGTCTTATATAAGTTGAAACAGATTTTGAAATCATTAGTAATATAATATAATATAATATGATATAATATAATATAATATAATATAATTATTGAAAAAAATGCCCTTTAGTTGCATTTGACAGCTTAAATAGTCTGTCTATTTCATGAGAAAGGAGTATATTTAAATGTTTTACTTGAACTCTGGCATGCATGTGAAAGCTGCACCTTTTCAATTAGTATTTTGTTTTAACACACTTATTTAATCAAAGAGTGGTTGTAATCTCCCCCTAACACAGCCTTGCTGCTGACAGTAGCCATCTCAAGGGAACAGGTGATAATGCCGAGTAATAAGAATTAAGAGCCCACTAATCAGTTGGCCACATGATAAGACTATTAATCTTGCAGAGGGTGCACTGAGACTCTGATGCACCAGGTTTAGCCAACAGACTAAAAAAAAACTCCAATGTTTTGATGAAGGGCCAATCAGAGCATCCATGAAGTAGCTCTCACAAATTAGAAGATGTCAACTGTGGCTTCTGAGGACAGATGAATATTCGATAACTGTCCCTGCAATGATGGAATTGATGTATGAGAAATCACCCGTAATTTAAGAGCTGGAATGTCTGGCCACCTTCTAATGGACCAAAAATGCAATTCAATATATATTTTATATAGGCTTTTAGAATATGCTACCGTTCAAAAGTTTGGGGTTGTAAGATTTTTGTTTGAAATAAGTCTCTCGTGTTCACCAAGGTTACATTCATTTTTATTGATCAAAAATACAGTAAAAACATTAATATTTTGAAATATTATTACAATTTGAAATAACTCTTTTATTCCAGTGATGGCACATCTGACTTTTCAGCAGCCTTTACTAAAGCCTTCAGTCACATGATCCTTCAGAAATAATTTTAATATTCTGATTTGCTGATCAAATGACATTTCTTATTGTTATCAATGTTGAAAATAGCTGTGCTGCTTAATATTTTTGTAGAAACCATGATAGAGATTTCCAATGTCTTTCTTTCATGAATAAAAAGTTGAAAAGAGCAGAGCTTATTTGAAATTGATCTTTTTTTTTTGCATCCTTGCTGAAAAAAATATTGCTTACTTAAAAAAAAATACTGATCCCAACCTTTTTACATGTAGTGTCTTCGTTGCCAGATTATTCAGGTATTGACTAAATCATTTTATTTTCCTGCAAGCCTCTTTAATTATTCATAAACTGAAAGAAACTGAAAGAAATAATCATTTATATCCAGTAGCAACAGAAAATACACAAAACTTCAGATATTTAAAACAAAATATGTTACATACTGGCAATAATATAAGTATTTTTTATCAAAATATGATATGTCTATTTACTTTATATAGATAATTGTGTGCTGTAATTTACATTTCCATTATCCTTTCAAAACATTGTTTCCTGTCCGTTAAATGGTTTAACTATTCACATGTTCTGATTTTTATCACTGATTATAACCAAATTGTTTCATAAAAACAGAGTAAAAGAGTTGAGCAAAATTCAGAACAAAACCTCCCTTCCAATTTATGAGTTGGAATTTAAATTGAATTGTCTACACCCACAGGAAATTGAATTGGAATGACAGAAGAGGAAATTAGGCTACAACTTGTTCCAATTCAAAAAAAAATTCAACACCAATAATGCATTCTGGGAAACAAAGTTCTATAAAAATAGCGTGTGGTCATTCTGATAATGATCAAGTCTTGTAAATGTGGCTATATTGATAAATTCACAGTGTTTAAATTAATATACATTATCTGTACTACTGTATATCAGGTCAGAAAGTGGCTCATGATGATCAAAACATACTGAAAAACCTTTCATACAGGCCTCGGTTCAATTTCAACTTACCTGTAGATCTTATATCGCGTGGAAAATCCCTGACGATTCCGCTCCACAAATTCAGTGTATTCTTGTGAATGATGAAATGGGCCCTTGTCAGAGAGAAGCCAGTCCAGGGGGCCTGCTGGGCCTTCTTCAGCTAAACTGACAGAGCTTGTCAGCCAGCAGCGGAGGCTGAAAGTCAGCAGCAGCAGCTCCCATAGAGCCATGGAGGAGCAGCACAAGCCTTCAGCAGCACAGGCTCTGGTGCAAGACCACACTCCACCACCCGGCACTGAAGATCAGCATGGCTTCGGCCCCGCAAACACTCACCTAAACACACACAGCAGACAGATTCACACAGAAAGGACAAAGATACATTAGTAAACACTTAGTCACCTTCACCTCCACTCAGACAAACTCACCAAAACAACTGTTCATTTAATTGAAAAGTGCATACACACAGAAAGAGAGAGAGACATTGAGAGGCAATTAGCAGGAAATTCTGTTTCCTTGAGGCCGCGAAAACTATTTAGGACTCCGGAGAGATCTTGTCAACATAGACAGAGGAGAAAAGTACGATGATTCTTTGTGGGAATAATCGACTAATTGTCTGTAAGTGAAAAGTATAATACAGTCACATTAAAATGTTCTCTGCATGGTAATGAGTGTTTTAGTATTTCAGAGGAACGAAGTTTCACCAAATTAACAGTAAAAGAATGTAAGTGAAATAATACGATCCTCCTGTGCACATGCTTCCAATTTTAGCATCCGCTGTGCAACTGCGCTGGTATATAAAATGAAGTTCTCCCTTACTGCTTCTATTAGTCCAAATTATTTGTAACTCTCCACAAGCGTTTTGCTTCCAGCAAACTGTATAAAAAGTCAACAGCACCAGTTACAGTGTAAATGCAGGCACTGTAATTCAGTCCCATGGTAAACTGATGCCATGAGAGCATTTTCGACATCTCTTTCTGTAGTTAGTTCTCAGCGTCTCCTGCAGTCCCGCCCCTTGTTCTAACCCTGTTATTATTTCCATATTTCCACCAAGTGCTGTCAATCATTCTTCACGGCCGTGACCAAACCAGATGTTGGAAAAGAGTCTCATTACGGTATTCTGATGACAGTCTGTCAAGTCATGTGTGCCATGTGACCATATGTGTGGGCGACTTTCAAAAATCATCATACTTATATGGAACAGTGTGAAAAAAGATGAAAATACAAACCTTACGGTAACATGCAATATAAATGCAGCACATTGACTTGTGCATCAGTGCTTATAACCTCTAATTATAGTGATGTGCATATCAAAACAGAAGCTCAATTATGCCTATATTTATTGCAGTGCAGATAGTGATGGGATAAAATATATATAGCTGTTGGTTAGAATATCATTTAATTAAATATGCCCACGCTTAACATTTCAAGTTATAATCCTAAGATGTCCACCTTTGGCATTTATTCCTATGGGAGGCTTTTCTTGGGTGATGGATCTACACCCTCATCTCCCACAGAACTTTATAATGTATGTTACACGCTGACACACACATTCATAATGGTGTGAATACAGCCCCGATTCGGGCTACAATGCTTTCTGCTGTGATTACAGCAGATTTAAAAGCAAGGCTTTTGCTGCATGACATCTAATTCTTCAACGCAGACATCCGTACTTCTCTATGCATATTGATGAGGAAGTCTCGATGGAACACAGTAACCACTCAGTAGGGATCCTACAATGCGCTGCACTTCAGCGCCACAGTGCACCACAAAAAAGGGCCTTTCAAATGCCGCAATCTCCACGTTTCCATCAGCAATTCTTTTGACTAGCTATTTTTCTGCCTTGAGTAACAAGCGCTTTGCTTTTGTGTAAAATCACTGTTTACATTTCTCCCGAGAGCAAACCATTGTTATATGTGTTCCAGTTCTTTTTTTCCCCCCATCTTTTTTTTTTTTTTTTGGATGGTAGCTCTGCTTGGTGGCAACGTGAAAAAAAGTGACGATTAAAAGGCATGTAATGTAAGTCACAAGGGCAGAGCGAAGCTTTGAGAGAGATGGTGCTTCTGGCTCATGCTCTCTTCTGAACATTTTGAGCTATTTCAGCTTAGTTCTTTATAGAGAAGCAATATACAGTCATTTCAGTGAGCAACTTGTAGTTAAGTACTTTATTCACGAGCAAGGTTGTGATCTCTTTAACAGTCCCAAACCTGCAACCTTGAATCAACAGCTCAGATCTTTACCTGCGTGCCATCTTCATACGCCGAACGTGTAAACATGTATTAATCGAGAGCACTGTTCATTTCAAAGCAATCTGCCGCTATGATCACATTATCTCCCCCACCCAGTGCAGTAACAGGATTTTGGTTATTATCTGCAGGAGTAATATCAGGTATGTGTCATTCCCTTTTTACAGGGGCATCATCAGACAATATCTGTGGTTACAAAAACAATACACTTCATCAAATGCTGTTAAACCGACCCACCCTGAAAGAGGAACCGAGATATACCACAAATAAAACATCTAGCCTGAGAGATAAATGTATTTTTTTATCGTCAACTGCAGACGCATGAAAAGCACCAATGGTGCCACTTAAATATAATTGAACACCAAACTGGCTTGAAATATCCTCAGGCTGGTCTGAAATGTCATAAAAGTGACAATTCTGTTGGTTCCTACACAACTTTATGTTGATTAAACCACAGCTTTCTGTAAAAGAGGCTCTGAAACAATAAGGAAAAGCAGTTTCACAAATAAAACTGATTTGACTTGACAAGTGTGACGTGTGGGGGGAATGAAAGAAAATTGATGAATAAAATGTGTGGGATGAACAGAGAAATAAATGATGGAGGAGAAAGTGTAAACACATAAATGAGGATAATTAAGAAATGAAGTAAGTATCTGCATGAGCCAAATTAAGCAAAGGTCTGGTGGGAGAGAAGATCAAAACATTAGCTAGCTTTCTGAGGAACGAAGAGAAAATAATTCTTTAGAGGTATGTTGGATTGAAATTTGTGTTACCACTGTAGAACTCATAAAAATGGTGTTTTATGGAGAGAAAATTATGTATAAACTTTTGCACAATCATCTTAGCCTTGTTACATGACATGGCAATTTTTCATTTTAAACTAGATGTTGCAAGAGTATTTGTATCATAACCTGCAGGGCCTGCAATAGCAATGCAAACACTTGCATTGTAATTTGTCATGTAAATGGTGAATATGACAAGGTCCTGAGTGTTCACCTAGAGGGGCGAATCATTTTAAAACTACAGCCATGCCTAGTAATAAGAGAGAAACCGACTAGACAAATAGCTGTCTGAATGACAAAAAGCCAATCTGTTTTAAACTGTATAACATTTTGCTCAAGCACATTGAGTCATATTCATTAAGCAGCGGTGCAACTCGGTCATTTTAGATTATACTCATAATGTGATTGTGGACGGATTATAAATAAATAACTGACTAAAACAAAACAGATAATACAAAGAATATCCATTTATGAGGAAATAGGAGTTTTTTATTTTCTTTTAGGTATTGGAAATGCTATTTCCTTCCCTTTGCTGAAGATGAACAGCCCTGCAAGGTTGCAAAAATGTGAATCTTTAGAATGAAATGACTACAGGTGTTCAAAACTAGCCGATTAAAAAAATCGTTCACAATTTCTTAGAACATGCACTAACAGTGAGGATTTTTTTCTTTTTCAAATTCTACAGATGCGCTTAACTGACATGTTTCATTGATTTTTGCTTTGGAGATGTTAATACCAGTGAATTGAATTTGTGTGCTGACTTGTGAATTCAACTCCAAACTTAGCTTGAACCACACTTAGTCAACAAATGATTAGTTATGCATCACAAAGGACATTGTGAACTTTTCACCTTTGTTTCAAATTTGGTTCACAAGTTCAACAAAAGGGCTAAGTTAACTTGTTCAAAACAGTTGTATTCTTACAAAACTGATATTAAAGGAATTTGCCAGGATCAGTAAGCTTAAGTCTTAAACTTTTAGTCTTTAATTTTCTTTAAAACATTTCAAAAATCTGGATTTTAATGCATTTTCTTTAAATGGAAGTGAATGGGGCCAATCCATGAACATTTCAAAAGTAACAATACGTAAAAACTAAAATGATTTAATGGTAGGGTAGGCAAGTTTAATACTGGTTGAAACTCTCATCTAATCCTGAAAGCAATCAATAATAGAAGTGGTCTAAATATTAAAATGTGCATATATCTTCTGTGGAAGGCTCAGTACCAAAACAATGTTTGTCCAGTCATTGAAATCAGTCCTACCTTCCGTCCCTGCTCAAAAACACATCACACATCATCAGCATATTCCATGATGCTATGCAGAGTAGTAGACAGACATTCAAACAACTGCTTTCAGCTATTGCTAAACATTGCTTTTCTGTAAAGTTTTTAACAATTGCAATACAACACTATAAACCTAAAAATGACTTAAAATTATTAAAACAGCTTCACAGCCCAAATAATACACAAATTTAACAGAAGAGTTCATTTCCTCAAAAAATAAATCGACAACATTTACTTCCATTAAGTGCCTCACCTTAACCTTGATTTTTTTCCAGTCAAATGTATCACTATTATTACTATTATTAATTATTTTTAATATTGTATATTTTATTATTGTTATTATTATTATTTTGTAAAAATGAAAATTATGTCAGAAAGTCTGTTGACTGAGCTTAACTTGTGAACCTGGTATTGAACCCAGAATATCCCTTTTTATTAAAAGAATTAGTAAAAAAAAAAGTATTAAAATAATTTATTTCCTCAGAAAACCACCAATCCTTTGTTGTTATCTACAGCTCCATATAGCCAACCATTTTTCAACATCTCCAGGCATGTAAACTTAAATTACAACTAAGAACGAGAACTAAAAGTAAAACCGAGCTCAAAGTGAAGTATTATTGAAGTAGTTTTGAAAGGTTGAGATGATGAGATTGGGGATCTCTAAAACTTGAGATCTCAATGGCATTTGAGTCAACCATGTTCAGAGGATAGATTCAAGTATGCACTTTGGACCCAGGGCATCTGTTCAGTTCTTTCATTTACAACCTGTCCAATTGCAATGAGCTTTGGCTGTCTCTGCTGGAAGCATGCAAATGAAGCTACATTCTCTAAAAGATTTCCTGCTATAAATCTGTGTCCGCAGGCTGGATGGAACGTTGTTTGCAAAAGTGTGTATCTTGGGTGAGAGTTGATTACAGCGTTGTATTGAAATTTTTACAGTAGGATCCCTCTATTTGTAATTCTGGTTCTTTCAGGCTTGACTTCAAGTCATCCCTGAAACCACTTTCAAAGTCTGCAACAGGAACCGATAAACCTCACATCCTCCTCTCTCCGCTGACTAATGAGCTTTTACTCTTAATTAGCTATGTTATTCTCTAACCCATGACAATCAACAGTGTCTTTCATTGTGTGCCTGAGGGTAAAAGGTTCCTTAGCGAAATAATGTGGCTGGAAGTCATAATTATTTATCCGTGTTGCTTTTGAGAACAAAAGGATGTGTACAAAGAGATTTGTGCTGTGTAATGTATCAAAGAGAATATCCCAGGCAATAAAAGAAATATGAAATACTAGCTTATATCAGTTCATGGAACCAGAAATGGAAAAAGGAGTGACAGCCATTGTGTTGAGTGCTAAATGCAAATCAAATATTCCCTCTAATCTTGCTGTCACAATGAGAAATGGACCTCCAGGAGCAGACAAGCCATGAAACTAAAATAATTGTCAGATTCTAGATGAAACACTGAACATCAGACAAAAATAATGTCGATTTGTTGTGAATGCTAAGGTACATTTTGGTGTACTGCCAATAGCAAACAACTGACCTTGTGTTCATATGCAAAAATAAATAAATAATAGTAATAATAATTATAATAAAAATGATTGTTGCATCCTCCAGGTCCATAAATGACAATCTTATAAATATGCATGTCTTTGCACATTACTGAGAGCATTACTCAAAAGGACAATAGAGGGCCCAAAATATTGTGGAAAAAGCAAACAAAGAGATAAAGAAACACAAGAAAGGAAAGGGAAAAAATAAATGTAGCGTTGTTTGCTCACCAACACTCTGGCAGCCACATTTAATATCAAATGTCCCTGAGAGCATAATGTCTCCATGGACATGGCACACATTTTAATATGAGGGGTTGAAAACACTCAGTTCATGTCTCTAGGGTGCAATAATTAGTATTTTTTTATATGAGAAGACTAATTGTAATACAAATCTATATTAATAAAGCCTTTGATCTTTTAGGAAGCATGGACAACAAGGTAGCCATTCTTTTGATCATGAATATAATCATTTGTTTGGATGATCCATGATGTAAAAGGCTATAACTTATGTTTTTTTTTTTATTATTATTTTATGAGTCGTCCATTTTAAACAGCTATTGCTAATCAGGTCAGGACATGAATGCAAAGAGAAAGGGTTTATGGTAAATCAGTTAACCATAACTATTAAACAGAGAGGTCCATTCCATTAAAATGTCTGTTGGTACAAATACATCCCAACAAAGGATTGATTACAGGTTAGAAATAAACCTCACAGTAATAGTGAACCGAGCCAGAGATAATGTACACAATGCTGATTTAATTGCTGCTTTAATTATTGCCTTTTTGATCGTAAAGTTCTTACTTTTTCATTTTTATTTGGCCACATATCAGTGAAAGCTTCAGTGCAATACAGGGGGAAAAAGCAGCAATTAATCTCAGAAAACAACCCATGGTCTTCTTTTCTCAATTCAGCCAGACATACAGTCTCCTCTTCAAACAAAGTCCATTACAAAAACAAAAGCCTTCCAAAGTGCTTTACATTTAAACTTAAAGCAAAATGAAACATTTCTAGAAATCTATAGGATTTAAATGATCTAAGATGAATGTTGCTGCATACATAAGGTTGTGTTACCATCTTCAGAGTTGATGAGAACTTTGCACATCCATGTCCTTACCGTTGAAGTACAACACTCTGTCCAGATTAAAAGTAAAAATAATGTGCAATGTGACATAATTCCAGCCAATTAGAATTAAAGTTTTTGCAGAATTTTCGACCAGTCCCGTCACTTGACGCTTACCACTGATTAGGACAAAAACACATATTTCTTTGGAAGAGAATGCTTGTTGCTTTATTGTTTCACTTTTGGTGAGAGCACAGTGTGACACTGAGGTTTAAAAGACACATAGTTTTGTAAAAATCAAAGAAATTCTATGTGTCAAGAAATTCCTGATGACAGCTGAAACCTTTTAGCAGCATTGCTTTCATGCATATCTCTTATTGCTTGTCATTTCATACACGCATCAATGTTTTTATTTGCCTAGTTGAAAGGTGTCATGTCACATCTTTACCTTCTTTTCAACTGCATACTCCCAAGGGTCTCTTTGTTTTCAAGCTCTAATCAGGGAGCCAATGTTCCCGCGCCTGTCTTTTTACACGTTTGTCTCGTAGAAATCTCACCATCAGGATGGATTCGGTGATCCAGCTCATTATCATAAAATAATGGGCTACAGCTCACCATCATAAAGCTTCGCTCCTGTTCGGGCCTGTCTGCTTGCTGCATGTTCAACCAATCAGTCGTTGCTGTGAAATTTCTGATGTGCTGGAATTGCTGCAGAAGGGCCTTCATGCATGAGTCATTCATTAATTTGAGGACTTGTTAGGGAGCCACTTTACCTGCTGACAGTCATTTGAAGAAAAAAAGCCCCATTGAGGCATATTTACAAGACTAGGAAAGGTTTCACCAGCTCTCTTGGGCTCTCATCCATGGCTATATCACAGATCCGCATAGGATGAATGAGCCATTGAGCTAGCACACTACTGGATGCTGATGTTTGCGCTTATTTGTGTAATTGTCTTTGTGTGTGCACGCTAAAAGGTCTTTTTTTGTCTTTTATGTGGCCGCCAAAAGCTCTAAATGGTGTTTTTGGAAAATGGCAAAAACTGTGCCAGCAGATAGCAATGATGAGAGACAGCTGGGATACAAAGGCACACACACACACTTAGTTAGACCCTTCACACAGGGAAATGTGAATGCGGCATTCAGATTGTCAGTGTTGTAGTGTCAGTAACTGTTTTGCAAAGACATCCACTTCGCAGGGGGGCAAGCACCCCGCAGTAACTGATACATAAGGATTGTGTGCCTCCATGAACCACAATAGGAAATGTAGTTTCCAAACATGCAGTTACAAGTACTACCATCTGACCCAAATAACAATAATAAAAAAGACTCAAGAACGCAATTCCCTTTGGTGCCACTAGTGGCACTGCAATTAGACTGTAAAGTTAACAGAAAAAAAAAATGTTTATTTATCTTACAGTTTATTTGTATACATAGGGATTGCATAATTTAAAGGCATAGTTCACAAAGAAATATATATATATATATATATATATATATATATATATATATATATAATTTACTCAGCCTGATGTCATTCTAAAACATAGCAACACTTCCTTTCTTCTGTGGGACATAAAAGGTATTTTGAGAAATTTCTCAGTGTTTTTTTTTTTTTTTTTTTTGTCCTTGCAGTGGAAGTCAATGGAAACCATATTTGTCCAAACATTTTTTTTTTAAATATCTTCTTTTGTGCTCTGTAGAAGAAAGTCATTGGAATTTCATGAGGGTGAGTAAATGATGACAGAATTGTCATTTTTGGTTGAACTATCCACTAAAGAGCAGAGCACTAAACATTTGTTATGCAGACTCTATCAGAAAGATGCTTTACAGCACGTATCTTGTGAATAATGAAGAGTCATGTAACTCAATTCTGCTAAAATCATTGGCTTTTTCTGCACTCTCTCCATTGGTCAGAAACAGGGGTGCTGTACTGTATTGTACACTACATACACTACATATTTCTTCATCAGAGCCCTCACTACCCCACGGCTGTCATGTAAGGATCATTTTTCTTTTTCTTCTTCTTCGCATTATGGTACTGGATTTCGCTAAAATTAAATGCATTTTACTTTTAAAGCAATTCCAAGTAAGCTATATGCTATTTTAATAACAGATGGTGCAGTTTATAGTGATACCAAGTATATCAAAATGTTAACAGCTGTTTCACCACGCAGCAAACTTTTGTGTTGGATTTTACAGATTTTCTGTAAGCATACAGCTTTGCAGGCTTGATTTTCATCCATTGACATTATCTCACACTGTAATTGTTAACTGTTTAAAACATTAGTTCAAGGGTCAAGCATCACTGTTACAAAATCAGCTCAAGACTCATTAGTATGTAAAATATTCATTCTAAATGTAGTATAACCCTAATAACTCGTAACCTGCATCACAGGTCAAATGCAAATTCAACTACAAAAACAAGTAATATAAAAAAAATTAAAAAATAAATACCTATATTTTTGTCTTTCAAGGAAAAAAATCTGAATACCCCTACAATATGATATATTTACTTTAAAGCGAAAATATATAAAATATTAAGACTTGTTTTCAGGTAATATAAACTGAATTAAGTTTTCCTAGTTTAAGCATAGCCTACATGTGACAAAACATATTTATGCTTAAAACATGAAGAACATTATTTAAATAATAAAATAGGCCTATTCTTTAAAATGAAGTCTTTGGATGCTTGGATAAAATAGTTATGTAAAAAAATGATTTTGGCAGTATTGCAGAAATACCAACTTGGTGTGTTTTGAGAGAGAGAGAGAGAGAGAGAGAGAGAGAGAGAGAAAGAGAGAGAGAGAGAGAGAGAGAGAGAGAGTCTGTGTATCAAGCACGATGGCATAAATACATGAATGGTCATGAGGGATCACAGTTGTAACTCGTGTAAGCAGCAGTGTAGTCTTGATGTGCTGCTGTATGCTCATCATTCATGAGAACGATGTGACAATTCAGGTTGCATTTGTTCAAAGTTGTCCCGCTGCAGCATGAGGCAACGATTATATTTGCAGTCGTCAACTGGCAACAGTTTAAACCATGTCAACAGCATTAAAAAAGAGAAAAAATACAACTCACCATAACGTAGATCAGTGTTGAAACTTCATCCGAACAGGTCCCATTCTTCACTGAATCAGTTTTTTTATTTTTTCCTTCGATATGTGATTATTTAACGGACATAAGCGTGAAAACCAACGTAAGTACTGAAAACTGTTTGGCGCAAACGAACGAAAGGTCGCTCGGACAGCACCTAAATATTTAAATTGGTGTTAATTCACTATAGTCCAACTTCGGTAACAAATCGTTCCCATTATAAAGCGAAGGTTGAGTTATCCGTGTAAAGCTCTGAATTGTTCCTTCAAGAAGAAATAACCGCATTTAGTCGAATATAAATCCACTAGCAGCACAGTCAGTTAGAAACAGACCGCAGCTATCAGTTAAAGCGCGTGGCTCAGTTTAACATCCGCCAACGGACTGCGACACTGAGGCTCCTCATTCTCTTTGGAAGTGCCTGTGGATATTCCTCTATAAAGTCAGTCCCATCACATAGCTCTGCTTGACCCTCCTACTCTCTGCATCGTTGTCCGTGTGTATGTGTGTGTGAGAGAGACAGAGCCAAATTTCAATGGATAGACGCTGGCAGACGCGAGCGCGCGCCCTCTCTCACCCAAGTCACATGCTTAAAACACAAGTAGCCCTCTGTAATGGCTTTTCGGAGGACATGCATAAAACCCGAGACGAGGGTTGAATGATAAGCAGGCTATGTTTCCAAATCTAGAAAACCCTGTAAGTGCTTAAAGAAACTGCTTTCCTATTTCATGCTTTTTTCTCCCTCAAAATGTTCCGCATAAGTTTAAAATAACTACTACTGATATAAAGCGTTCTGCTCATGTCCACTTGGTCAGCAGGTCAGAACCTCATGCTACCCATTTGTGCAGGCAGTGTTGGGTGTTTCTACCACTTCACCTTTTCTGAATTAATAACAGAATATAATAATTCTTATGAGAATTCTAACAGTTTAAATTCGAATGCACTGTAAAATGTTGTTGTAAAGTGTACAGCTAAAAAGTATCACCTTTGCCAATGCCATAAAATGTTGTGACAATATAAGCATTAGGCTTTTATTATATGACATTTTGGTGACTGTATGTTTTATAGTCATTAGTCAATAAATCATATAGTTAATTTAACAACCAATTTGAGCAATTAAAATGTGTTTTTATTGTAAAAATGTACTTTTATAACACATTAAGCTTCTCCAGCAATTTCTTCTCTAGTGTTATGTACACAAAATGCCATCAGGTAAACTTGAAATAAATAAAACCGCATCCAGCCTAAAACATTCCAATGCATATAGTTGATAATAATAATAATAATAATAAAGATGATAACGATGATGATGCACGGGGAATTCTGAGAATGCACATTACCATATACATTTTAAGCTAGTCTATATTATTTTTACTTTAAAAGATAACAATATTTAAATAGAAGTATTTTATTTAAAAAGTATGCATTGCAGTCCATTGATTGATATAAAATATATGATATATTTAATTTTTCATACTTTTGTCTAAAAAATATTATACAGTAAAAAATTAATTTTCTATTAAAATATAATATTATTTACCATATGTGGTGAGGAAACAGTCAGCCAATTAACAGGTTTTTGCTCTAGCATTTACATTGCATTTTCCAAAATTTTTTTGGCATTTGGCATTTAAATTTATCACCTGATTCATTTTAGGTTATTCCGAAATGTTAGTGGCATGTGTGGGTGCTGAAGTCTATCCCTGGCCCAAAGCCCCTGTATATCTGTGCAGTGGTGATTCAGACTGCAGTGGCAACGAATAAAAAAACATACTTCTGATTTCAGTCCGTTGCATCAATGTCCAAATTTTACTATCAATATAAATCAAAAAAAGACAAGAGACATTTAAGCAACAGGAGTTCACTAAAGTCATGCTTTGATATGTAGCCAATAGGATTTCAGACTGGGAATAACTTCTTTTTCATTGTTGTTAAAGTATTGGTTAAACCCAATTCTGACTCCAATCAAAATGGCTCTCTAACCATGGACAAATGCAGCACAAATCCATTACAGAGGTTGGCAAAGTGAGATTGTTTGTCTTCTGGCAATCTGCTGGACACGCATCAGTCCTGTGTGTGTTATCGGGGAGCTGATTGTGATGGATTAGATACATGGGCAACGTCCAGAGTGGACATTCTCTGAACGCAACGCTGCGCTGGAACTGTCCGTGGTGCTGAACTGCCACAGAGCCATTGGATTGCATAGGGCAACTTCTGTTCAGTGTATTGTGTATAGGCCTGGATAATTAGCCAAAAGTAAGATTTCTATTGACCCAATCATTGATTATGCATGCCCAGTACATGAAGACATGTGTGGACTTCAAGGATTAGAGTCATAGCTCTTGGGAAGGCATGTAACAGATGGCAAGTTGTATGTCTGCCAATCCATAATTCGAAGGCCAAACTCTTAATGGTGTTTCTTACAAGTGTAATCAAGAGCAAATGACTTCTCAATGTTTAAACTATAGTACCAACAAATATCTATCCTAAAATGCAAATTCATAAAATAGTGTCACAAGTGGCTGAAATATGTCTACTTTGCAGAGTCTCTGAAAAACAGACATTCACTAATGTTTATTGGCATATTAAAACCTAAGTTGGTTTTGTATATTCATACCGTATTGGTTGATGTCACCTCCTGATGGTGTTCCTAGGGGAGTCACTTGGGAGTCTCAAACACCTCCGATACTTCAGAAAAGGCCAATGAAAATTGCAGAGTGGAATTTACATGCCACTCCCCTGTCATATGGGTATGTAAGGAGCAGTGTGCATCCACTTATTCAGGTTTGTACTGACGAGCCGAGAGCGTGTCCCAGCCATTTCACTGGGTTGTTCAGCATTCTGGCAGGAGGGACACAACATCTCCTTCCCTCCATCAGGGAACGGAGGTTACATCAGTAACCAAGATATTCCCTATTTGTCAGTCACTACAACGATGTGTCAATGTACTGACACTAGGGGTCCCTATTGAAATTGCCACAGCTACTGAACTGAGATACGAGGTTCTGGCAATGCAGATCTCGGCACTGTGCGCTGAGTAACGAGCAGTCCCGATAATGCAACCTACCCAGCACCCCACGTAAGTCCACGTAAAAACAAATTGTTTCACGTCATTGTTTTTCCCCAATTCAGCACTGACTGGGCATGCTCATTCCTGAGAAAAGAGATGCTCTGCACTGGGTAGAGCTTGCTCTTTTCCCTGTTGACCTGAAGCCCCAATTGGCTGAGGTATGTGAGCAGCAGATCCCTTTGCACAAACAATAAATCTTGAGAGTGAGCTAGAATCAGCCGGTAATTGAGATAATTGAGAATCCGGATACCCTCTTCCATTAGCAAGGCAAGGGCAGCCTCTGCAACTTTTATGAAGACGTGAGGAGACGGGGACATCCAGAATGGAAGGACCTTGTACTGATATACTTGACCTTTGAAGGCAAACTGAAGAAATGATCTGTGTTGAGGCAGAATCAAGACATGAAAGTACGTGTCCTTCAGGTCTATCACCACAAAACAATCCTGACTGCGTAGGGCCCGATTCAGAAGCTGCAGATCTAGGTTTGGTCATAACCCACTCTGCATGAGTGGTACCTGATGAAAATTGTGTCTGTCACACCTGTGGTGGTGCTGCGGATCGTAAGCCACCACATCGTGAAGCTGCACATCCCAATTCTGTGGCTTTTGGTGTACTGGAACACCTACCTTGCTCCATGAACCCCGACTGGAACCAGCCAGTGGCGGGTGAAGAAGCTTCAAATCCTCTGAATGCACCACACTGACTTGTGTGGTGTTCTGTTTGTGCTGCATCCGAAGATGAGGAGGTGAGGCCAGGCTGCATGCTCTGTGACCCTGGGAGTGCAGAAGCTGCTCTTTGTTTGAAAATTTGGGTGAAACAAAAACAAAAGGGAACCAAAGATTCTCCACCTGTCCACCGCCTCCTGGGAGAGAGCAGCACCTGCCATCCCTGGGTCTCAGGGATGCTTAAGCAGAAAGTATACTTTTTTTACTCCTACTGCTAACGTACATGCACAGTCGAGTGCACAGGCTTGCAAAGTATACTTCTCGTGACTCGTTCGCGTACACAGGCGTTCAACACATGTGCATTGCAACAAATTACAATACCTCTATGAGTTACAACCCATAAACATCTTTGTATTCTTTAGAGTTGTACAAAAGAGGGTACTTTCTAACCTCTTCGCAAAATTTCTCAACTGTTTAGGTCTCCATTGTTGCTGTAGCTTGCATGCATTCTGATCTGTTCTGTTTATGCAGTTTTTCTTTGCCTTGTGAATCGACAACTCCTGGGCACAGTTGCCACCTTGTGGATAAAGTAATAACTTCAAAAAAATGAATTGCGTAAGTATACTTTGGCCATTAGAAGAAACCTTCTTGGGGTTCTTGGCAGTCAGCTGATGAGAGGGCTGTGTCTCTTTCCTGCGAGCAGCTCGACCCTGAGGCCTGGCTTTGGGCTCAGGTGGTAGCGGAGCTGGGGTGGCAGCAGCAGGCGGATGGCCTCGTCGACGAGCAGATCAGAAGTACAACCTTTGCAGTCTGGCCAGGATGTGTTTGATCATCTCCATCTGTTTCTTTACAGCTGAGAACTACTGGGCAAAGTCCTCAACAGTGTCACTGAAGAGGCCATCTTGCAAGATGGGGGTATTGAAAAAGAGCACAGCTAGAGATGCCTTTCATGGACTACTAACATGGACATTGTCTGACCAAAAGCCAGACTTTGGTCAGTCACCAAGTGCCATTCCTCCATCAATCCTGGTTTAGAACAACAGCAGCACTGTAAGTCTTTTGCTGTCATTGACTATGTGAACTTACAGGCTCTGGGCTGGAGCCTAGGACGATTCCGCCCCAATACCAATCATCCGACCGAGAGCGCTCTGGACAGGGTGGAGGATTCCACTCCACTATACTCCATATCGACCGCACCCAGAACATTTAATCAAATCATCTGTTTTCTTGCCTACAGCACCATTCTTACGTGGTCTGAGGATCCTATCAGTTCTTAAGCTGTTTAGTCCCTGCTGAGCGCAGTTGGAGACTGAGATTATCTCTGACTGAGTTGGGAAACTTTCTCTTGCAATGGAGTCTAATGTTCTCAGATTTTGATGTAATTTGACTTTGGCCTTCATCAATATCCTGTGGTGAATATAGAAGACAGTTGATTCAGATAACTCCATTTCGTGAGCCAGCAAAATGAATTTAGCTCTGTTGGACTAAGCACTATTTCACCCCAGGTCTGTTCATCCTGGTTTATCGCTTTCCAGAATACCACCATCCAGAGCTGTTATCTGCTTTATATTTAAGTAGGCAGAATTATTCCGTACCCTCTGAGCTGATGAGAAACACACAATACCTCCCACAGATTAACACATGCTATTTCTTTTATGCTAGACTCATCGACTCTACTGGGAAGAGTACTGAAATGAAAAGCATATTTTGGTCATTATGATATCATAGGGTGAATTACAGCACCATCGTATCTGTTCCTATCTCTTCAGAAGGTTTTATTTATTTATTATTATTATTATTATTATTATTCTTTTTTGGCATTAAAAGTATCTCTACTTTTATGTACTCATCCTGTCTTTAATATTACCTCAAAAGAGATGTTCCTATTGATTTTGGCATTGAGTTGCCCTTGCTGAGAAAAATCTGCAGACACTTTGGTTGTAAAGGATTTTTTTCCTGTTCCTTCTCATCATAAAAGCTTGTCTCCTTGTACAGTGACTTACTGCTTTTAGACCCCTGCTTATGGGTTAAATATACTGAAGATGTGATATACTGAAATTGATAAAGATTTAAAATCTTCAATATATTAATGGCATTGCTTAGTGGTGTGGCAGCTAATTTCAATGTATTTATTAAAGTACTCAGCATAATTTAGATTTAGATTTGTTTTAATATAATATTATAACAAATTATTTATTTCATTTTTTAAGATATTTTATTATTTAGGGCTTACATTTGTTTAATATCAAAATCAAAAATTAAATCAAAATTTATTTATAAAGCACAATAAAAAAAAAAGTAGTTGACCACTGTGCTGTGCAATACCATACTAAGATAAGCATAAAAAATAAATATATACAGGAAAGACCACAATGCAAAGAGAAAAGAGGAATATGCAATGTTTAAGCTTTAGCATTACAGAGTTTCATGTGTAACTGTCCTATTCAGTGGCTAAAATATCAGCAGAAGTTGTAATCGTAAAGAAGGAGCAACAAAAAAAGAGGTTTACCTGAAAAAACACTTCAGGAGAACGGAAGTCTGATGCATATAAAGATTGAAAATATGATCTGATAGGGGAGTGATGCACCATACTTTTGTTAGAAGGATTTTTCTGTTCAATTTTGAAACCCGGCAGGCTACAGTGGTCCTGATCTGGAGGTGAATAGTCTTTGAGTTACAGAAAAAAAAAGAAAAAAAAAAACATTACACAGTTCACTGCCTTCTCTCAAACACACACACGATCAATAGTCTGAGTGGTAGCCTGACAACTGAACAAACAAATGTTATTCTAGATTTATACAGTCAAAACGCACCCCAACGAATGGTTCTGAAAATGCACTGGTTTTAACAAACACAAAATTATTTGGCATTGCGAAATTAAAACTCAATTGTACATATTGTACATGGAAATCTAATGCTGTGCGCTTCAGAGGTTGTTTGGATAAATCTTTGAAGTCTGCAATGACAGGTATAATTCAGGGTCATAAGAATGACTGGTTTGTGACAACGTTGAGAAGAGAGCTGGCGAAAAAAGTGCATGGCTCAGCATATTATATGGTGCCATTAAAATTCAATTTACAGCCAGTTTCAGGCATTGCCTGTACTTTCAAGCAATATGAAGGCAGCTCACCTTCCAAGTCGAAGATGTGGCAGACATTGCAAATTGACATGGCATTTCAGTGCTGTGGAGCTATTTATTAACCTTATCACTGCTTGAACTTTCTTAACAATAGCCTTCCAGTGTGGAGACCTGGTCAGCATTGTCAGCTGCTGAAATTAAAGTGAAATTCATCGAAAATAGGTTGGCTGCATCTTCAAATTGTCTGCATGTCTCTAAGAAAGCTTAAGATGTGCCATTGACAGGAAAACCTGCCAAGTCTAGTGTATCTTTGCAGAAGCAATAATAGGTCAGGAAATGCAGCATGCTGAAAAGATTAAATACATGTACTAATCACTATGAACTGAACGTTCAAGATTTTCTTGACTGGTTAGGAATTTTAGGGCTTTTCATATTTAAAATGGTTAAACCTAGGATGGGTCATTCTAAACTCTGTGTTGACAGAATCCTGTGTTATCATTTCCTTTTCCTGTTGACACTGTTCAGTCCTTACCCGGGGTTATTTATGTGTGTGTGTGTGTATATATATATATATATATATATATATATATATATATATATATATATATATATATATATATATATATATATATATACATGGATGTATACTTATTTGCATATATGAAGTGCCAATCATGCTGGGTAAAGTGCTTGTCTTGCTTGTGCGCATTAGTTGGGCTTGTAAATTCATTTTGTAGTCTTTCCTGAATAGAATTTTCATTTTAGATGATAAACATCATTTGGTCTCTTCTTAAACTCGACATGAAACAGAAGTTGTGAAAGTCTTTTCTTTCCTATTGTGATGCATATCCAAGTGAAACAGCTTATCGAACAAGAAAAAATGTACGGAGGGACTTGATTTTGTCCATCGGGAATTGATTGGATAGTTGGACCATTGTGATTTGCTGTTGTGATTTCATGTGAGTGACAGTTTATCCCTTCGAGCGGAGGAGCCGAGAGCGCTTTGCTGTTGAGCGGATTTGTAAACACCTCTGATTGGCCATTGTGTTCACACGCTCATCATATATGTCTATGATTGGCTACAATGATCAACGCGCAGGAGCGTTTGAAAGCACATGGAAGTGTTTGAATTTGAAAGTATTTTGAAAGCGAAAACGGGAGTGTTTGAAAGCAGGCGTCTATCAGCAGACCGGCCCACTTTAGACGCATGCTTTCATGTTTATCTGTGTAAGCACTCGGTGAAGAGCATCCGTGATGACTATTTACAACATTTTTGAAATGTTGATCATTGAAGCCAATCACAGACATATCTGGGGTCAATCAGGTGTTTACGAATCCGCTGAACAGTGGCGGATTCTAGAGTTAAGACAACTCTAGTTGCTAAACAACTGGCCTTTACATACTCAGCATCATTTCAAATTTTTGAAACATTTATTATTGTCAATTTTAACATAACATTTGTTTGGGAACTGTGATACAGAAACATACTTTCATAATCAACATAAGGGCTCTTCTGGAGTTTTCCCAAATATGTTGTTGTTTAAAATACCACATCAGGACACAATTGCATTCCATCCAATCCTGTATTAATTTGTTGGCATTAGGAGGCAGACACCTGTTCTGCTTTTGGGAAATGTGAGCAATGACCATTGTTTCCTCTTCCCCATCTCTGTTATTCTCTTTCCCTGTTACTGCAGAGACATAGAGGGACGTTGAGCAAACCGTGATTGACAGCACAGTTAAATTACTGCGAAATTCCGAGAGAGCCTAAGCCACTTGGGAGGACTGACTGCATTCTCCTCAAATCAGGCATGGGCATCCCCATGTTCCTCAGGCCTAAATTAACAGTTCTAAAACAGACCCATGAGCATGGTGCTAAACAAAATGAACGTGGATAATGCCAAGTTAATTAACACAGACCCAGATGCTCAGCCTTATGAATACTTGGTCTGCCAAAGAGGGAATATTCAGCACTAGATATGTTTATTTTGACGTCAGTGCCTCTGTGTCAATGGGACAGGCTGTGTTAGCCTCTCTCACTGCTTTGCTAATTTAGTTTTACTCAATTGTTTTTTTTTTGTGAGTTGTGTGATTAATTCCAGCATCCTGGCATGTGAGGACACTGATGGAGGCTTGAAGCTTTTAATGGAAGAACTGTTGTCAGGAGTGAAATTAAAGCCACAACTTTGGCTGATGTTAGTGGGAATGGAATTGGAGTCATCTTTTTAAAGTTATAACTGTGATACACGATCTTGTGGGGGAAAGCATTTTATATTCATTGATTTTATTATAGCATTTGTACTGCTTAGTCAGATGCAACCTGTCAGACTCTGCAACAACAGGGACAATCATTAGTCTCAAGCAAAAATTATATCACACAGCATGATTCACCTTTAAAGTTTCCTTCACTAATGAGTGATTCATATGCATAGTCATTAGTCTGTAATCTAAAAACCAAGCGCTCTTATTTTAATAGTCCTTGCAGCTTATATAAATCAGGATAGAATACCTTAGACATGTCATTCAGACAAATGAAATTTACAAATAACACTTATTGTGACTCTATTAAAGTGGCCGTTAACTCTTTCCCCACCAGCGTTTTTTTTTAAAAAGTTGTCAGCCACCGCCAACATTTTTGATGACTTTCACAAAACTTTCATGGCCCCCAGAATATTTTGTTGTATGAATATCTGAACATGCAATACATCAAAAGAAGCTAGCTGAATGCATACCTTTTCTATCAGCACTTAAATGTGGGTAAGTTGCATAAAAAAGTAACATTTTGAACAAAAAGGCTGAGAAAATCATGCTGCTGTAAGGCTTGATTTTCCTGGTAAGGCAAAAGCTGAGATCAAGCATCCTGCAATAAAGCAATAAAACTCATCTGGAGATGAAGATTTCAAAGGAATAGGGCAAAGCCTTGCCCAGACTGTCCTCACTCATCTATGCAGAAGAGTGTTGAACTTTGTTCTCCTGCATACTATTCTTCTGAAATTCAGGATTTCAGCACAGAAAGGTTTGTTTAAGTTGCGCGCTCTACTGTACAGATGTGAATTTGCATTTCCTTCTGTCTGCTTATTAATTTCACTTTTGGTGTGAAAGAGCATTTTTTTTTCTTATTAAAAAAACGAACAAGCAAGCACAGCCCAGGTAAGAATAAGTCTCGTAACACACTATGCTCCATGAACGTAAGTAACGCATTTCGTTACTTTTAATAGGGAGTAGCGCAATATTGTATTCCAATACTTTTTTATCATTTATAATAATTGCTGAAATATTCCATTAAAATAAATAAATAAATATGTTACGATTGTCGGCTGGAGTGCCCGTAATTACTGCTAGAGGGCACTCCACCCTGGACTTTCACCATGGATTCTTATCACACACTCTCATTCTCATTCATTCATACAGGACTACATTTCCCATAAGCCCCGTACCCATTCATTGATCACCGCACCAGCTGCACCTCATTCACCAGTCATTGATTACCGCACCAGCTGCACCTCATCACCCACACTATTTAAGCACACTCCACCGACACTTCCCTGCAAAGTCTTGATTTACATTCAGTAGTCATTTCTGAGCGTTCATATTGTGTGTTTTGTTTTCCTTGTTCCTAGTTCTGCCTGTTTCCCGTGTTTTGATTGTTCTCTGCCTGCCCATTTGGATTTCTGCATTGTTTTATCGGACTATTGCCCTCTTGCTGCCTGCCTCGATCCTGTTTGCCTGTCTAACGTTTACGACTCTGCCTTCCCTCTTACATTCCTGTTTGCTGGTGTTTGACCCTGCCTGTATAACTACCCTGCTTGTTAATAAAGCTGCGCTTGGATCTCAATCCGCTGACTACTCATTACAAAATAAATAAGAATTGTTCATTATTATTTCATGGTGATTTTATAACATAAATTAAAATGCTATCAATACGGCTTGACATTTTATCCTCCTGCAAACTCTGAAACTAAATATGATCTGGGAAAGTTTCTGTTACTTTATAAAGCACATGAATATTTAATGATAGTTTGGTGTATTTTTGGTCGTTTGTTGCTAATGGAGTTGTCAAAAGTACCGACTTCGGTATCAATCAGTACTGAAATTTAAAAAATGTGACGCTTTGAGTGGAGGAGCCGAGAGTGCTTTGCTGTTGAGCGGATTTGTAAACACCTCTGATTTCAAAGGATAGGACAAAGCCTTGCCCAGAGTGTCCTCACTCATTTATGCAACCAACCCCTCCCTCCACTCTCTTCCTTCCCCCTGATTCAAGTCACTGAAGTTCTCTAAGAATGCATATGTACTACATATGATGTATCTTGTGAATCTAGTGTTTTTCCAATTTCATGTTTAGTACCATTTTAAATGTCTCAGTGCGATCGGTAAAATGGTCTCAATTTCACATCAGTCACTAGTATTGTGAAAAAAAATGAAAACTATGGGTTTTCTCTTCAAGATGGGTATGGGTGGTGTCTTTTCAAGAAAACCTTCTCCTCTCCCCCGAAACCAAGTGTCGGTCCAATAAATATTTACATCCTTTTGTTCTTGTCTGGGTATTTAAGGGAAAAGGCACAGCAGCAAAGGGGGACATTCTGTAGCCAGAAACCCCCACATAGGGATGGGTGAGTGTCTTTAAGAGCATTCACCCATCTCTGTGTGTATGCATAACTTTTATACTCTTAGAGAAATCTTTTGAGTAATTAATGTTATGTATTTATTATGTCTGAATTGGCTTATAATTGTGTAATTATGTAATTGGCATTGATACAATTTTACCTGATTAATAAATTTGATTATAATAACAAACACAATAACATATTTGATTTTATTTTAAATTCTTCTGAAATCATTGTCACCGGTAGATTAAGAGGTTTTTGACATTTCCGCAAATCTGCATCAGGTGTGGTCATGCTAAAATCGCAATAAATGGAGCAGGTGGCACATGAATTGAGACATCCTCTGACTAAGATTCTAAACTGGCAATTTTGTGTTCGTGAAAGCCTATTCGGCCGTACTGTTTTCTAAGTGATGCAACGCCCTATTGAAAGGATAATTGAAAATAAGAGAATCGAAATAATCAAAGATCTAAATTAATTCACATTTAATCACACAATTAGTTATTAACATTACATCAGAAACATTACAAATTAGAGGTTGTTTAAAATTGGAGTCAGATTAAGTGAGCATTTAAAGTAAAAAGTTAAACCAAATCCTAAAAATTAAGGGAACTTCACATGGGCGCTGAAAAGGCATACACACATTATACCTTCGCCCAAGCTGTGAGATTCCGTCCTTGGGCTGACGGGTGGTCTTTACACTGCTGTTGTTTCAGAGACTGCAACATATATAAGCAATGCTTTTATCGCTTGTTCCTGTTCCTTTTTTGCTTGTGTCTTGATCCAGAGCTTCTCTACTCTTTCAGACGTTGTGTAATAGTTCCCCCTATTGTAAAAGAGAAAACATGGAATGCCAGAAAATTTCGTTAATGGTGGGAAAGCGTTGTCTCAGAAATTAGGGAAATTCCTTCAATGTAAAGAGTTAATGGTGCACAGTTTTAAAGATCTAGAATCTAATTTGATTGGCTGAGTTTGATGAGACTTAGTCCAACAGCACTGGAAATTTTCATTCTCCAAGATCAACTGTCGAAAAGTGATCGTCTTTATAAAATATTCATTTAACCGATTCATTCATAAACACTGAACGTAAAATAATTAGTTGCAACTCAGGTAGGGCCATAACTAGGGTCTCCAGGGCCCTTGAAATTTATTCCCAGAGTGGTGGGGGATCGCCCCCCAGAATCATCACCACCTTTTGCCCCAATAGCGACGGCACTGAACTCAGGTTGCAAGAGAGTAAAATACCTTGATACTGTACTTAAGTACAGTTTTTGTATACTTCTTTCTTTACAAGTGTATTTTTATTTTTATTATTTTGCTTGCTTTAACTTCACTACATAAAGAGAAAATTGATCCGATACATTGTCCGGACCATTTGCGTTTTACAAAAAAATTATGATCAATTCGGTTCCCGGTTCCCAAAACGAGGTCTGAATGATTCATTCAATGAAACACGGATTCTAAATCTAAATTTCAAGAAGCACACCAAACAACGTGTAATCACTCTCCACTGTGGTCTGTGGATCTGAAAAGAAGATACTGCTCATGTAAGATTTAAGCTGTTATCAATATAAATACGTTCTTGACTTAAGAATTAAAAATTAATATTGTGAAATGGTGATTATGTGCAAACAGATTCTGACATCTATCGCCTTCCTAAGAACTCTTTATTTTGTATTTGTAACAAAGAAGTTAGTGCGTTATAAATTAAATAATAAAATGCTGTTAACCTAAATTTAACCAAACCTACATTTAATCAACAATGACTAGATAAACTTAAGAGATCATTACCTACACATAGCATGTGCACATTTAGGGCACTCTCTCTGAAATGTTCAGAGCAGTTCATGAGTTAAAGGGATACCCCCAATCTTTTATTCACCTTCATGTTGTTCCAAACCTACATTCTGTCAGTGGAACACAGAACACGTTTGGTCCATAGAATGAAAGTCTTTTTTTTTTTTTTTTTTTACCCTATTGACTTTCATTGTATTGCCAAAACATCGATATATATATTCTTTTGTGGTCCACAGAAGAAAAAAAGAGGTTTTTAGAGAGAATGAATCTTCGGACGAGTTGTTTGAGAATCATTAAAAAATGTGGTGATGTGCAATGTATATTGTGAGAAAATGAAAGTGTTTTTTGACCTGATGGATGTACATCCGTTTTATGAGACCTCCAAAACAAAATTAGGAACCTTTAAAATAGCATAATAGTGTTACGTGTATCTCTGTTTGGACTCTGTTCGTCACATGTGTTCTGTGTTTGGTTCTCCCTCCACTCCTTGTTTTCATTGGTTGTTGATTTAGTCATTAGTTCAGTTCATTTGTCATCAGCTGTGTGTCGATAATTTGCCTCGTTATCCCCCGTGTGTTCCTTTGCATTTAAGCCCTCAGTTTCTATTCAGTCCTTGTCCATTGATGTTGTTGCCTAGTGGTGTGTGTAGTCTTTCTCCTGTTATTATTACAAGTATATGTTTACGGATTCCGTTCATCGTGCGCTTCTTCCCTGGACACGCACCCGTTACAAATAGGGGCACTTTAGAAGAAAACATCTCTTATCAAGACTCTCTTTGCCCCTCATCAAACGATCAGGGTAATTGAAAGGAGAGATAGCAGAGTGTTTGTTGGTCAGTGCCTTTATCAGTGCTGGTTTTAAGAAAAGATAATTAGAGGACAACTGAGTGACTAAAAGCAACAGGGATATAAGGATACAGGGATATTTTAGGAATCCAGTCTGACAGATAACCACCCAACCACCCCCTTCACCAAATCATTTAATTGACTTGACTTAGCATGCCATATCTCCTAAATTACAATGGAGAACAAGGGACACACACAGTGAAGGTCATCAATCATTCGATTACTCACAAACACCTTTTAAGTTGTTTTAGAAGACCTGGTTCGATTTTCTCCTTTCATTTTTCTTTTACATGTTTTTCGCAATGTAAAATAGATGTTAGCTGTATTGTAATAGTCTATATTGAGCATTCTTGAAATCAAAGAGTCATGAAAGTCATCAGAGATATGTGCTAATATATTGTCGAAATGAATTTGCTCTTTATGCCTTTGCACACATCACTGGCCTATGCAATATTTTGGGCAGACTTTGTAGTACATAAAAACATTTTCTCCAGTGTGTCTGGTTATATGTCGGTACCCGTGGCTACGTAATAAAACTGAAAAATGTCCACATTTTCTCTTACTGTAGACTGCACAATATTGATTTCTCTGAGGCATAATCAATCATGCTCGTAAGCTCGTAAATCACATATGTTATTGAGACTCATCTTTCAGACATTACATAGAGCATATTCAATCTGGATAGAAATATGTCTATGTTACCAGCATGAGTTTGCCTTGGACCAGTATTTCTTTTATAAACTAAACAAATTGGTTGGATTAGCTTTTAAAGAGAACTGTTATCCCTCAGGATTAAACGTGCTTATAAAACGCCACAAAATTCATGTTCTTTTGTGGCAAAACTTGACTGAAGAAAACAAGTATGGTATATTGTATTGGCTTTTGTCAAAATGAGACAGAAATGAAAAAGAAAAGCCTTCAATACATGCCATTCTAAGCCATATGTTATTTGGATACACTTAGGAGCAGAAGCATTTATGCACGCACCATTAAATAATTATAAAGGGCACTTTGAAGAATCCCTAGACATCAACATGTGTCCTGTGGGACTCAACTGTGCCCAGATAGACTGAGAACTAGAGTGGCAGTTATAGCAGGGTAAAGTAGACCTATTATCATTTCAGGACACATAGTTACATCAAACTGAGACAATATTCTATCTGGGGTTTAATGGTTGGAATATTTATTATGAAAGCTAGAAGGTCGATAGATTACTAGGATTTAAATGACATCTTGTAAACATGGTGCAATATGCGTTATGAATATAATATTTTTAGAAAGATGGTGATATCTTATTGACCTTGTCCTAAAGAGAGAGCCTTTAAAGAGTTTGTTAACCCAAAAATGAAATTTCTGTCATTAATTACTCACCCCCATGTCGTTCCACACCCGTAAGACATTTGTTCATCTTCGGAACACAAATTAAGATATTTTGATGAAAGACGTTTTTTTTTTATCCTCCATTGAAAGCAACAATATTAGCACATTCAAGGTCCAGAATAGTAGTAAAAACATTGTTAAAATAGCCAACGTGACTACAGTTGTTCAACCTTAATGGTATGAACCAACTAGAATACATCTTGTGCACAAAAAATAAATAAAATAATGACTTTTTTTCAGCTATTTTTCCTTTTCCCTGTCTTTTACACAGTTGCCACAGTGCTGAATGCTGAACTGCTGAATGCTGAAACAGGAGTCGGCCAATACTGAGTCGCTATTCACAGGTGGAACCTGGAAGCGCTGCAAAGAAAATAACACAGCAGAATGACAAATTTGATGAATAAAGTCGTTATATTTGTTTTATTTTTGTGCACAAAAAGTATTCTCATCGCTTCATAACATTAAGTTTGAACCACTGTAGTCACATTGACTATTTTAGTTTTTACTATTTTTCTGGACATTGGATGTGGTAACTTCGTTGATTTCAATGGACGATAAAAAAAAACTCAGATTTCACAAATTTTAATTTGTATTTTCAGAAGATGAACAAAGGTCTTATGAGTGTGGAACGACATGAGGGTGAATAATTAATGACAGAAATTTAATTTTTGGGTGGACTAACCCTTTATACTGTGAATTCAGTCTCAGTCAGTAAACAACTCAAGTCTTGACATCTCAGCTGCTTACAAAATAGTATTTTTTTATTAAAAAGAATATACTCAACAATCTTGTAGCAAAGAGTTTTGCAGCTGTCATATTATTCATTGCTAGCTGTTAATTTAGAAATGAGATATATACTTGTGGTGCCCATCATTGGATAGTTGAAAAAGAATAGGAGTGTTGTGTCTCAAGCAGGAGCTTAGAAAGCGGTGGTTTTATCTCCAGTTGCTCCCACTTAAAGTAAACAAACATCTATTAAACTGGAGCACCTGTCTTTTTCATTAACGTCACTGCAATACTCATCTGGCGTCATATGAAAAATTCATGGAGAGGTTCAAGACCACAGCCAAAGATATATTATGAGTAATATGAGTGTATTATACAGAGTAAGTGCCGTATTTATGTCCTGACTGGTTTTTACAAATAATGATGCCTTAAAGTGTCATGACTCTCTCTTTGCTCCTTTAAATGATGGAAAATGTTTAATATGATACATTTAAAAATTGCCGCCCATGTAACTGCCTCAGCTGCTAAAATGTTACTTCCCAACATTCAACAGGCTATTAAAAACTTCATCGTACAGTGTCTTTATGGAGTGTTAAGGAGAACGCTTAACCTTTTTACACTATTTGCGAAATGTTAATTGGCTCCTTTTTTGGTACACTCAGTTCTTGCTGGGGGTAATAGGGTTTAATGGAATTCATTTCTTTAGCGTAAACAAATTGTTTAGTGACATGGGTATTTGCCATTTCACTGGTTACAACAAAGTCGGATAGACACGGGCATCTAAAAGCACACAAGCGTTTAATTCAAAGAGTCCCTACAGGTCCCTCATTTATCACTCAAGCAGAGGTAAAACAAATAATGATGTAAATTTAAAACACACTCTGATGGGAAATGCTCTAACCTTGACACTGGAGCTAAACGCATGAGAACAGGTGTTTTGAATTGGGGGGAAATGAGATGGGAACCTACTGACCTTGATTCCGTAAAGAAAAAACACTAATACAGCATAACTGAACTGTTGGGAGAAATGCCTATAAGTCTGAGATAGTTGGCTCTTTGGTTTTCCTCAACAAGGCTGCCAATTCTGAGCTGTCATCTGTTATCAGGTGATAGCCTGCTTTAAAGTTGTTTGGTTGGCGTTGGCTGGAATGGAGAGGTGCCTCTGACACTGATTCTGTGAAAAGCAGACAGTGATGTCTCACTGCGGCGGCCAAAGAGACAGACTTGCCAAGATTACGCAATCATTTTCATCATCAGGATTTAGGCATGAGATTCTGTTCTCCAAGAAGTTGTCAAGATATTCTGTCACTTCTATAAGCTTAGATTAGTTTGACTAAATCTGAGATGACCATCATCGCATAATGGGTTGTGCAGAGCTGAATTTTCAACAATATTTATGGCTAAATGAAATGAAGCAGTGGAATCGAGCAACATTGAAATGCATTACTAGGCAGATTTTACACAATTATAAAAAAAGGCATAATAATGTATACATAACTTGTTACTCAGATAATTATATAAAAACATGAAAATATAAGATGCAACACAACAACTGATGTTGCCAATTATTTGAATAAATTCAAGGCGAAAAAAGAAGAAGATTTTATTCAATATTGAAAAGTATCTTTGTCATTAAACATAGTTTATTTGTGTGTGCTATGTATTTTAGGCTTGGAGTATTGCACAGTTAGCTTAACTTCACACATTATACTCTTAATATCAATATTTGTGTTTAGTTGCTGCCTATGAAACACATTCCAAATCTGACACTTAAAAGGTTTCATGTTTTTAGGTCATAACATAATTATGCAATTTATAATCCCTAATCTGCCCAGTAATCATAATTGTGTGTGAAAATGATTAGAAGTGCTTGCTGTTTTACTGCCTCAGGTGTTCATTTCTGTTGGAAACTGCAGTGATGCGTTCGTATCGGTACGTATTTTGTGTTTTGCAAAAATGTTGACTGGTACGTTTTTCCAATGAGCCCGTGTTGCTTAAATTACAGCTGCTCATGTAGGCAATAGGGAGCAGGGCATCTGACCAGGTTTTGGAAGACAGCTATTGATTTAAAACTGGCTCTACAAAAACATGTGAACCACTAACATGTGGCACCTGCTGGAGCTGAAGGCATGATTCCAACCAGATGTTCCCATCCCTGTTCTTTCTAAAAACTGTTTCAGGTCATAGATATTTTTGGACTGTCTTGTATCAACTGCTCACTTCAGGTCATGGCACAACACTTAGGTCTGGATTCTGCCTTTCCAAAATGTGAAAATCCATCTGCTTCTTCATCTGCTACTTGTCTGTTTAGAGCAATTGCCAAACTTTGACCCAAATTCTGGCTCTAACAGACAAATAATTTTAAGCGTCAGCTCAGAATGAATTGTTCGCTCAAAGATTTCAAGCTGTCTGGGTCTTGAGATATGCTGTAATGTTCTCCCTCATTACATCCTTCTGTGTATACTTCTCTTCTGTTTTCCTCCTGGTGGTTTTATGAACATTTTAAAGTATGCTACAGAGGATTCATTGTTTCATTTTTTGTTAGAAATGAATTATTGAGCCACTGCATGAAAATCCATGTTTTTGTTATTTGTCTCAACAGTCACTCTAGTAAACCTGCCAGCTGAAATGACAAGTATGCAGAAACCACATACTTCCGAAGGCCTTTTTTTTAGTTTCTTAATTAAAAAAAAAAAAAAAACATATATATATATATATATATATATATATATATATATATATATATATATTAATATAATATTAGAAAATCATGAAACATTTAGTGATTCTGCAAAAGTATTGTTGTAAAATGCACTGGTGACACTGGTGATAGGCAATTTACAGCTGTTAAATGAGAGATTAGAAACACATGTAGGCATTGCTATTTATTGCCTTTTAACATGTTCTGAGAATGACACGCTTTGCTTACAATAACTTGAATTTCGGATCACAGAGAGTGAGTAAGCAGAAGAGAAAGGGCCAGATTTACTAACAGTTTGTGCCAGCAAACTACTGTCAGGATATACTAAAGACACACAGCGAAGAATGTGATGAAAAGGCAGATGCAGATTCATTTCTAGAAATATGGACATGGTTTGGGTGTGTTTTACGCAAATGAGTAGCTTTAGGCATGTGCTCCCTGATTTAGAATTCGTTTACTGGATTTAATCAAAGTGCCTGCCATCTTGGAACAATCAGTGTGTCGTCACTCACAGTAAGAACCAATGATCCCACAACATTACGCAGGTTCTGGTTGTGAAAAACCGCAAAGATTTAAATTCCTGACGATATGGAATAACCGTTTACAGGTGGGAATGTGTTGGTTTGTGTTTTATATGTGTTAACTCAATATTACAGGTTTTTAAAAGATACATTTTTAATGTTGTGTTAGCCTTCCTCTTATTGTATTGTGTTGCATCTAACTGCGGTTGCAGACACACCGCCAGCTTGCTTTGACTGGCATTGACTGTTCCAATATAGAGGATTACATATGTGTGTATATATATATATATATATATATGTGTATGTATCGACCGGTCTACACAGTGCTACTTGAAGTCGAACACACCTAAAATATTAGAACAAGGGTATGTAACAAATTTATGTACATACACATTCCTTCAGATGTTTTGCCCAAGAACTTTTTCTTTGCAAACTGTACAATATTATTAGTTAATGATGCCCGAATAGACTTGCAGTTTCATGTTTTGACTACATACAGCATGCGGATAGAATTTCATGAAATGTCTATAATCCTCCTGAAGCTTTGTACAATTTGTCCTTGTTATTTTTGCTGTATGCTGATCTGAGTAGGAATTGTTGAAAATCTTCTCATACGTTTGACAGAAGATTAATGACTGTCTTAGTCTTTTTAGTAGCAATTGTTTTGTAACCCTTTCCAGCCTCATTAGCGCTGACAACCATTTTCCAGAGCTTTTCAGAAATATCTTTTGATCATGGAAAGATTCATTCATAAGCCATACCATTAGAAGTCACATAACATAAGCCTACTACATCCAGAACAAAGAGAGTCAATGTCAGATCAGTGTGTTTAATGCATTTATAATAAAGAATGCTTTTTTCCCAGAGTAGAAAGATTTTTAGAACAGTGCATTCCGATTAATAAATCACTTCATCGCACTCTAAATACTTGCTTTAATATTATTTGTAGAATATTTTTGAGTGTTAGAACTGTTGTAAATGAACATTAATTAAAGGTTATTGAGGAAAAAATCCACTTGGAATTTAAGTTTTAAAAAGCGCTATTGCACAACCAAATGATCATTAGTCATGCACTTTGCATTCTCATACATTTGATTTCTGCAAAGATATGAAAAGATCTATTCTGACAAGGCATGATGACGAAAACAGATTTCAGTATACACACTGGGTATGTCTGGATCACAGGACTGCATTTTCAATGTCCACACAAAGTCTAAGTCATGCTATGATGGCAGAGCCCCCCCCCCGGTCTTTGTCGCTCTTCAAGGGGAAAAAAATCAACAAATGTCAATCAAAGCTTTCTGGCTATGTTATTGAAGATGGCAGAAAGACACCCCACCTGGCTCTCCCCCACCTTTCAGTCCGTACCCTTCACTTTCATCCTCCACTGAGACCCAAGACCTTGCCCACGGCTTCTCTCTCACTGGGGAAGCAAACTCTTCCGGGATAAAAAGGATGAAGATATTTTGGATCATTGGCTTGTGTTAATTAGCTCCCTCTGACTACATCAGTCAGCAGGGCTTTGAACTGGAATATCTCATATCGTTTTATGGGAGTCCGTATGCCACTAATATGCTTAATTCTATGAGAAATACAGAAGAAGTCAGAATTTATTCACAATAAATTGATGATAATATATGCTACAATAAATATGTGGCTTTCCACATATTGTACTAATTATATCATCATTCTATATTATGTCCATTGTCTGCCTGCCTTCAAATATTGTAACTTCTGCCATTGTTGGCCTACTCTCCTGCAGCAGAATATGTCCAGTTTAGACTGAACATAATCAATTTTCTCCAATCTGCAGAACATGATCAGTAATATCTCAGTCATTAGGGCAAAATCATTAGAGTATAAAATGAAGTGCTTTGTTCCACTGCCACATATCTGTTACATGCTTCATTTTTTACTTGAAATCAATATCAACAAATTAATTATACTTTGAAGCCTGAAGAAAATCCTCCTCTCATCCCATCATTTAATAACAGATTTGAGAGGCAAATGTTCTCAGCTGTGGTATTATTGCAAAATATTGAGAGACTATTTGCAGATTTAGTGGTTATAGTGTATTTGAATTCAATCCTAAGAATAATCTCCAAGTAAACATGAACTCAAATCACAACAATATCCAATTGGCCCACACTTTTAATCAACAAATCTGATAAATATTTCTTCTAAAAATGTTGGAATCAAGATACATTATTAAGGCTCATTATTATTAATGCACAACCTAATTCTACAAAAATAATTTGAAGGATTTGTGCATAATCTTTGAGACTAAAAGCTTAGTACATTACATGTACTGCTCAAGAACGTGGATAATAAAAAAAGAGTGAAAGATTCAGATCTGCATTATTAAGAAAGGGGGGGTCCTTTCTTTGAGCTGTTCTCCCGCCGATGCTGTCACCTGCCAGAGAGAAGAAGAAAACAGAACAAAGGGGAGAAGAAAGTTTATTTAACAAAAATAGGCAAGGACTTTGATTGATGTTTAGACTTGTGCTTTCAGCTGAAAGGAGACATATGCCACGTCAAATGTGAACGTGTTAGTACACAACATTGCCTACCGTACAATTTATTCATGGTTTTCGTGACATTAAAAGAGAAAACTTTGTCTTTGAATTCATTACCCTACAGATCATCTTCTCAAGGGCTGTCTAACTCACGCTCACAGAAAGTAGACAAGCAAAAAAAAAAAAAAAACTGATTATACATTCAAGCACAATTATAGACTGCCGCCTTTTTTGTAATTGAACATGAAAAAGCAGCTCTGCAGTTGTTCAGATTTCTAATATTCAGTCATAAATAGCACAAATGTGTTAGACGTAGTTTTGTCTGAGGACTGGCTACCATGTGCAGAGGTGAGTCAACTGTCAGCATGTAGGACATGTATTGATATAATAGCATGTGCAGTTCCAGAGGAATTAGGGCGCTCTTTGTTTCACAAAGCACGGCTGCTCTTGAGTGAGCACAGTCAAGCTGCAAACTCATTAATGCTGAATTCTCAAGTCCTTCTGGCACTGACTGATTACTTATTCAACCTCTCCTGAGTCACTCGTGGAGGGAACATTTTTACCCTGAAATTTCTTGAAAGCCAAGAGTTATGAGACCCAAACTATGTTGCTCACATACAGGTGGTGAAGGTATCATTGCAGATTTTAGTTATTCTGGTTGAATAGCACTGCAAGTGGAAGTGCCCGAGCTTTACAGGTGTGCTTTGCTAGCAACAGCAGCATCTTATCTTTGATGCATGTTTTAAAAGTAAATATTTTACACTGAAAAAAATATTTTCATTCTTAAACAAGATCCTGTTCCTGGAAAGCAAATTAATGTCGTCAGAGAATAATATTTTTATTAGAACAGAAAAGAAATGCCAAAATGAATTCGATTTTAAAATGTATTTGGGAAATTGTGTTTTTTGCAATACACTCCAGAAATCATGATTGCTTTGGAGTACAGCCTTAAATTTGGTATCTTTTTGGAAAAGACATTTTGCAGATTATTAAAAAAAGAAAAAAAACGTGATTTTTTTTTGAATTTTTTACTTCATGAGAATGGTACAAAACCTAATAAAGTTTTTGGCACTTGCTATGTGAAAAAGAAATGGATATGATTCATGGATATGTTTCAAAAAGGTTAAATGGCCTTGAAAAAATAGTCACACTTGTATTGATAGCAGTCAAAAATGACCGCAGGAGACGAATTTCGTCTTGTGGAAACATGGAAAATCTTACAGAAAGCTCACTTTTTGAGATATTGGCCTCAAATTTTGATTTTTCAATTTTTTTAGATTTATAGCTTTGATTTTCTCACAGTTTTAGATTAAAACATGTTTTGTAAAATATATTATTAATATAAATTAGTAATATATAATTAAAAAAATAGTATTTTGTACATTTTTCATTAAAAAAAAAAAAGTGACAGTTTTTGCCATGGATTTGACATTGTTAAAAAATATTTCAAATAAATTCTGTTCCTTTCTTCTATCTGTTCATCGAATAATTTTGAGGGGGAACAAAGAGACAACTGTTTGCTCCAAATCAGCATTAGAATTATGACTGAAGGATCACGTGAAATGCAGCTTTGAACAGAAAAACAGAAAACAGTTATTTTAAATTGTATTAATATTTTACCTTAGTACTTTTTTTTACTGTATTTTTGATCAAATAAAATTCCACCTTGGTGAGCATGGGACTTATTTCAAAAACATTAAAAAAAATCTTACTGACCCCAAGCTTTTGAACGGTCGTGTGTATTAAATGTAAAGTGAAGTTAGCAAAATTGTTTATTACTTTTGAGCACTGCCAGCAGAACTTAATACTACTAACAATAACAGTTTCACATTGTTATAGCTTATCCACTGACAGGTGCAACTCACTATTACAAACTTTGGCACTGCTTGTTTCTAAAAATTTCCCACTGTCATCAGTTTTGTCCACCTGCAATGGACCTGTTTGCCTTTGGTTACAAAAAATGAGAATACAGTGGACATCTAGTATGGCTCGTATTCCAAGGGGACTAACAGACAGCTTGGCTGCCCTTTTTGGTTTACAATTTTAGTTGCAGACAATATAAGGCAGGAGCCTTTTCCATACAATTCTTGTAAGTTTTAAAAATTTTGGAACACCTATAAGGTCCACATTCTCTTATATTATGATGGGTGAATTAAAATCTGTGAGACAACCTTGAGTAAGGTACTAACAGTAAAAAGGAGAGAAAGAGAATCATTAGAGGAGAATGATATTCTCTGGAGCAGCAGCTAATTGCCTTGCTCACAGTCTCTCAGACATGTTAGCCAGCTATCTGGATACGGCTGCGCCACAGATACCGCTGGGATTGTTGCACCACAACTCACCAGAGGACAGCTTAGTTTGGCAAGATTATTATTTATATATATATTTTTTTGGTACTCCTCAACTCATTGCAGCTTGTCTCTCTCTCGAGGATGGCTCCCAATGAAGGTGGCTTACTTGTGATAGATTGACATTCTCTGTATGTCAAGCTGCTTTATGCCAGTCTAATTGGCAGCAGTGGCTGAGACATGGCCATCAATTTTTTTTTTTTAAGTTTGGAGTGAGTTCTTAGCTCATATTTCAGCCAAGGTCCAGGGAGTCATGTGTCAGGAAATGTATCTGAGAAAATAATATAGTTACATTGATGTAAATGGAATGAATTTGCTTGTCTTCTGGTAAAATCTTGTATGTATACACTAGCTTATCATTTCGTTTGTTCTTTTCCTCAGTAATAAAACATATAAAACTCTTGGTAAGTTTTCACCAAAATGCAAATATAGACAAGAAAGGAAGAATGTAATTAGCATACAGATTACTTCAGTCTTTTATGTTCCATATGTTCTGCACTATCAGAAATTGGAAAATCTGCAAGTTGTGTAAGCAGAGTTCTTGGCCTAACCCCTTACACTGTATCCTAGACGTGACATGGCATAGTGAAAAGTTATCTCCCCATGTTAATCTGAGTTTTGCCCCATTCACACAGCAAAACAAGTTGCCAGCGAGTAAAGTGGATAATTTGTGAATGAGTATTTTTCATTGGAATCATTTTTCCCTGCTCTTGACATTGTCTCTTAATTGCTTCAATTTCTTAATTTCCTCAAAGGTACTTTATAGTGGAAGAAGGTTCTTTGGGTTTTAATGTTCTTTACACTAAGTACATGGTTCTTTTAACTCTGTCCCTGGCATTGAGACAATTTACCATAATTTATGACAAAACACTTCAGAGTTACACGTGTAACAATCCTGCAATCCATGTTTTCACTGTTATACGGTAAGGGGGTTTACAGTGCATTATGGGTGTTCTTTAGCTGTTGAGCATACATCGGTTGTTCACTCTTTATTGCGGTGCATTATGGGATTGAATGAGTGCACTCCTCACAAATGGCTGTCCCTTGAAATAGTACTCTTTTTAAGGGTAAAGGGGCGTTTTCGGACACAGCCCAGAAGGAGCGGAAAGATCAATCATCATTCTGAATCCAATCCACTCTTGCTAAACTTATACACTCTATTCTTTCTTTTGAAATATTCACTGTTTTCATATTCATAAAACAAAATATTCCAGGGGCCATGAAATATAAATGAATATGCTGGTGCTGACTGGTAACTTAAAAATAATACTCTGGGAGGGAAAGAGTTTAGAACTGTTCACTGAAAGTTCTTTGGGGAACCAAAAATGGTTCTCCTATGGCATTTCAATAAAAAACCTTGAAACCTTTATTTTTAAAAGTGTAGGGAGATTTTTTTTCATAATTTTGGTCTATGTATGCCATGCCCTTCCAATGCTGAGAAACCAGCATCAGTTTCTAATTGAAAAAGTCTATGCCCCCAGCTTCCCTAGGAACCATTTGGGCAATGACATGAGAATTGACTGAAAAATTGTGGGTCTCACTTTCAAAAAGATGCAATTTCATGCTGTTTTAACACTGAGGAAATCATCTTTAATTCAAGAGCACAAAACTTACATCCTTTCAGCTGAGAAGAATGTCAACATGAAATAAACTCATGTAACAGAAAATATTTACACTCATGGACTCTGAGCTTACCACTGAAAACGGTCTATTATGGCAGCTACCATCATATTGTATTTCTTGACAATCCAATATTCCTTCAAAAAATCCCAGTCCCAGGGATGGATCAACTATGCACTTGGTCTGGTCTGTACTTGATAAGAACACAGTTGCAGTCAAACTGTGTGAAACTGAGCTGAACCAGAGAGCATCATTAAGACACAACTCTCTTAAAGTCCAAAAGAATTCGAAAATGAAGCTTTATTGCACAAGCAAGAATGTCAGATTTACAGCTTCCCTTTTCAAAGCTGTAAAGTGCTACATTTCTTCATGAAGTTTTGTTTTTGGTGTGTAATTCGAAGGAAGCAAAGGAGCAAAGAGATTAGAAAGGGAACTGGCTAAGCCCGGGCCACAGTCTGATACCCTGAGAATTTCGCTTTGAACTCGAATGTGTAACGAATGTCATATTCTGAAGCAAACTTCTAGTATTATTTTCATGTTTGAAAACTATTGAGGCTTGAAACCTAGCAATTTTTACAAGGAGATGGAACATGGCCATATGAAAACGGAGTATGTCGGAAACCACATTGGTTGTGTAATGTTGAAGATCAAGATATTTGCTGGCAAAATAATTGCTCAATCATCTCTGCCTACATTTCTCCAGTGGTTAATTACAACAGCCACATGTTTGTTGCTTCAACACACTTTCAGGCACATCTTTCTGCCAGAATGTAAAACAAACATTGCATTTGTGTGTCCACATCACAAAAAATCATGCACCACCAAAAAGACTCCCTGTGGTTCAAAGCTCATTAACAACAAGTAATAATAATTTTAAAATGTACAGAAGTGTTTCACTTTCAAATGTTCTTATGTTTAGCAAATGTTTTGGCTTTAGTGTTAATAGTGTTTGTAGAAGTATTCATATCTGCTTGACACCCACATCAAATTATCACTATCACTGTAACTGAGGGTTCATCAAAGCTATTCAAATTGATCTCATTTTTAAAATGATTGATGGATTTGTCACTGAATAATATACTGTGTTCTAATAAATGTGCATAATTTCTCAATAAAACTACAAATTGAAAATCAAATATTGTTATCCAACAATTTATTGTGCCTGCTGATAATATAACCTGTATTGACATTGAAGTGTGAAATTAATCTAGATTAAATTAAACTATTTCACAGATTTAATTTTCAGGCAAGATTTAATCTGTGTATTTAATGAAAGACAGAGATAAGGTAGGCACAAACCTGAATTACATTTAATATGAATACAGAAATGAACTCTTCAAGTAAACAAATGAGATAATTTTTTAGATATATAATATCCATAATATTCTTAACAAAAATACAGTTTGAAGTAATAAAATTGTGTGTGTGCGTGTGTGTGTGTGTCTGTGTGTGTGTGTGTGTGTGTCACGGGATGAAAACTGAAGACAAAATGTACAAACGTAAATGGGTTTATTCAAACAGAGAAGGTATAGGGAATGCAACAGTGTGTAAAACACAATGAAGTGGACGAGGACATGGCGAAAGGATGGTGATGGGAGGACAAAGAGATCCCTGGACCGAAGATGTCAACAGTCCCATGGCAGAGACCCATGGCTGAGTGATGTCACAGGTACCGGAGACCTTGGCACAGCTGCGGCGATGAGTGTTGGAGGTGGAGCCAGAGTACCCGAGGACTGGGGCAATAACGGTGTGACCTTGGAAAGAGATGAAACCGACAGGTAGGAGGAACCTGCTGCAGCTGTAGCGGTGGAGGAATAGCGTGCACCAGATGGCGCCAAATTCCGTGGCGGTAGTAGAGTTACAATAGGCCAAGGGGGAGCCAGTGGGACGAGAGAACCTTGTGAAGCCACTAGGCCGAAGGACTCCCGTAGAGCCGAAGATGGGAGGAGCCAAGGTGGAGCTGAAAGGTCGATGGACAGAGATGTAGAGTTACGACAGGCCAAGGGGAACCAATGGGACGAGGGAACCAGGTGAAGCCACTAGGCCGAAGGACTCCGGTGGAGCCGAAGGCGGGAGGAGCCAAGGTGTTGCCGAAAGGTCGACGGACAGAGATGTAGTGTTACGACAGGCCAAGGGGGAACAAGGGGGATTAGGGAACTAGGTGAAGCCACTTGGCCGAAGGACTCTAGTGGAGCCGAAGGTGGGAGGAGCCAAGGTGTAGCCGAAAGGTTGACAGACAGAGATGGAGCGAAGGGACCTGTGGGAGGGCTCACGTGAACAATCTGCGGTCGATGGTGTAGAAACAGACTCTGGGTCTGGCTGTGCTCTGGATCAGGGCAAGACACTCTCCAGGTCTACAGGGTGGTGGTAGTTGGCCCCAATCCAGAACAGTGACTTCGGGGTCTAGTTGTCATCAGGGCAGGTGACAGCAAGACAACAAAAATTTTCTGAATAGTCTAAAAAGTTACCACCACTGCAAACTTAGCCACATAATCCATGTCACAGTCGGTTGTTCAGAGGTTGTAAACAGAGAAGGTAGGGAGCGCAATAGTGTGTACAACACATACAACAACCGACAATCAACTGATTAGAGAACGGAACTTATGTACCGAATCAAACAAGATAATTAATCAAACACACCTGAACTCAACAAACTCATAATGACAGTAACCATGGCAACAAGGAAGTGCAGGGATACAGACAAAGAAACACAGGAACTGATGAAATACAAACTAAAAGTCTGTGAGCTAAACTAAACTAAACATGATGGTGACACTGTGTGTGTGTGTGTGTGTGTGTGTGTGTGTGTGAGAGAGAGAGAGAGAGAGAGTCATCTTTAGATATAATATATCCTCATAAATCTCAATGGAGAACAGGCACCAATTAGATATTCAGATTCGATGAACTAACCGCTGATTCATTTGCATGTTGCTCAGACAACATGACCTATCTTTAAACAGAAATGTAACAAACATTCTCTGAGACTGGAATGTGAAACGAAAGCCGCAATTAACTTTAGCCTTTCATTATAATGTTTGAAATGAAAAAGCGGACATAGGCTACAGCAGTATAAAGTATAACATATGTTTTGAGAGACATTATATTCTGTATTATTTCTTTTTTTTCTTTATGATAATCAGCTAAACACACTACATATATATATTCATTTGACTTATGAGGTTATTTAATTTATGAGGATTATTTGAAACATTGCTTCTAGTAAGAATACACTGCATGTTTGGGTAGCAATTCATTTCTGTCAACAGTGCATGATGCATTAAAATGGAATCTATTTTTTATTCATGTGGCTTGCTTATGGTACTGGAATATACATATTGTTCTGTTGGGCGGCAACAAAAAGCAAATGACATTGATTGTAAATCCTTTGTATTCTAAAACTGCCACATTCAACATTAAGCCCATTTCCCTAGAATTACATGTCTATAACACATAAGCCTGTATTTATTTATCATATGAATGCACACATTGGAACTATTTGTTCAAAAGTTTGAGGTCGGTAAGCTTTGAAAATGTTTTTGAAAGAAGTCAATTTCGAAAATAATTTTTTTATTAATATGTTTACAAATGTCCCCACAGGTATAGTAATACTAGTACATTTTGATCTTGTGGGGACATTTTTTTGGTCCACATGAGGAAACAAGCTTAAAAATCAGAATTATCTTTTTGAAAATCTAAAATAGCAGAACATTTTCTGTCATGGGTAGGTTTAGGGGTAGTGTAGGGGGACAGAATGTACAGTTTGTACAGTATAAAAACCATTATGCCTATGGAATGTCCCCATAAAAAATGAAAACACAACATGTGTGTGTGTGTGCGTGTGTGTGTGTGTGATTTTTCTTGTCATTTTAAAGAAAACATGTTGAGAATGACCTTAATTAACACTGGGACAGAGATGAATCAACATCATGAGGTGCTTTGACTGTAAAGTGCTGCTCATCAGCAGATGAGATGGGGGCGTATAGATGAATTACCAGTGTCAGACAAACAACAATTACTCGTTCAGAGACACATTTTAACTATTTATAAACACTGCGTTTGATCGGTCTTTTATATTTTGCATGACACTTTGAAGAATTAAAGGCACTTGCTGGATTTCAGCTCAGAGATTGCAATTATAAAAAAGAATCCATTAGACACAAACCATTTTAATTTTCTATAGTGTGGACTTCAGCACTACAATGCTCTTATTTGCACAATTATATGCAAAAAAATAAAATTATATATATATATATATATATATATATATATATATATATATATATATATTATGGATGAGTTATATTTTAAGATTGGAATGCAGAGGGTGTCATACATCTGAATTCATTGCATTATTTAAGAGCATTGGCATTCTTTTCTTTTAAAGTGTTTAAGTGTTGAATGGTGCACCGAAGCATGTTTGTTCATTTTTTTCCCATCACAAATCACAATAAATGTGATTCATATTTAAGAGGCATTTGAAAATCCCAGTAAAATGTCAGATTATAAATGCTTTGAAATGAGTCAGATGTTGTAAAAAAAAAAAAAAAAGTAAGAACAAACCATCAAAAAGAACCCTGACATGTTTACCATTAATATACTGCTGTGTAGATAAATGATTTGTCCTGTTATATCTAATAAACAATAACATTACTGAAATACCCATGCATTATAGATGCACAGCCCTTGTGGCTTCCTCAGAGTGCATGTTTGAGAAGACAATGACGTAGAGCTGCTCTTATATTAATCAACCTTCTCTGCTGGGTGAAGATCTGGAACACACAGGAAGATTGGATCTAAATTGCTGTAATCTTAACATTAGATAACGGAGGGCATTCCCACTGATGTTCCTGTGATTCTGTCATCTCTGCAATAATTCCCAGATAATGAGAAGGCTTTTGGGATTTGCCTTTTAGTGTCTAATCTCTTAATCACTTCTCAACACAAGACTTTGATAAACTTCACCCTGTGTTTCCAGCTAATAAAATTGTCTTTAAGTTAAGTTAGCAGTTTTTTTCCCTCTAATAAAATCATAAGTTTAGTAGCTTTCTCCTGTGTTATGCCCTCTAGAAACCTTCTATGGCTGTGGCTTCTGAGAGGCTTGAGGTTACCTACTTCATTATAGTGTCATGGAATGAATGATAACCTCACTGCAGCACTAGACTTAATTGCTTGCCCTCTCTGAAACCTGGATATGTGAACGATGGGTTCACTTTTACGACAACCGTCATATACCTAGAACTTAAAATCCAATCATAAGCCTTTTTCCTGTTTCAAAGAAAAGACAATTATTCATTTCAGTACAAATATGATGATTTGTGCAGTTACATTCTGTTTCAAGCATGTTCTGCTGGCAGCCTTCAGAAATGTCCTTCTCAACATCTGAGAACCAGGGAAGATCCATTCTTCGATCCTTGCAGGAACTCCCACTGGGAAGAGCTCATTAAACACTGCTCGTTTTAATATGACATGATATCCTGCAGTACACAGCATCAACAAATATTGGACTGGACACAAATTAATCTAATTTTCTATTAACCGTAACATGACAGATAGTGTCAAGTTGGGTAATTGCATTTATAGAAATGGAGAAAATACTTTTTCCTACTAATTTGCAGGAGTGGCACTCTCATTCACCATGAGGGGAAAACAGCTAGTGGCTAAAAAGTGTACACAGTATTCTGCACATAACATTAGAAGTGATTACAAAAGATGATTTATAGTGAGCTTTTGTGGTGTGTTTAGGTCCTATCCATTAAGGAAAGTGATCTCCTGTTTTTCCTATGATGTTTATAAAGTGAAGTGCTGCGTTTGAGCTTATCACAGATTGTGCATTCGTTTTTTTGTTTTCTTTTAATTAGAATGTTGATGTTCATAACATTTTCTTACAAACACTTTTATTAGATACTTCCATTTGAAAAGGAATCACATACAGTAAGTTACAGTAAAATTCACAAAAACCTCACACACACACACATATGCACACAATGCCGTTCATAAGTTTTGTGGTCATTTTTTTAAAGAAATGAATACTTTTATTAAACTATGATTCATTAAATTGATCAAATGTGACAGAGATTGTTTTACATTGTTACATAAAATCTATATTTCAAATAAATGACATTCTTAATAACTGTCTGTTCATCAAAAAAATAGTATCACAGTTTTGTAACAAATTAGCTAAAAAAAAAAAACTCAAGTAATTAATTCATAGTGAATTTTAAAAGAGTCACTTATTTTACAACCAAGCCAATGAATTGCCCAGCGTTCATTTGCACGGGCCATAACTATAAAGCTCTGTAGCGGATATGAATATCCAACTATAGTGAAAACACTATTTATTAGCAAGGTAACATAGATCGGCAGTTTAAGACATTAAATTCGTGAGCAAATAACACAAAGACACCTCTCTTTAAAAATATAAATGATACGTTATTGATTATCCTAACTCATAAACTAATATCTAACACAAACACACGAATGCACACATTCACACAAGTTTCAGAAAGAAAGGAAGTGTGGAAAGAATGAGAAAGGAGTGAAATGATGAAATCAAGTTCTTAGCAATATATGCACTTCATAAGACCTTATCTGAGCAAACCATCAATCATTAATTTAACCCTCGATCACGTTCTGGTGTGCTGGCAGAGGAGTCCCTTGTGGCTGAAGTTTGAAGTTTTGAGGCAGGCAAAGACTGTACAGTCATTGTACAGTCATAGAACACTAGAATCTCAACAAAAAAGAAAGGAAACTAAGTAAAAGAAAGGAAAGAAAGTGAGACAGGAGTAGTTAGATGGCTTGAATGAAGCTGTTTTTCTTATTTTCATCTGATCTTGATTTGCCTTTGTTTTCTCTTCATCGTCTGCTCATCTGAATCATCTGTTTTTCTCTGTCTAAATTGTCTTTGTGTACTGAATTTTTAAACTGAGGTGTTTGTCCAACCTCTTTGAGGAACTCTGACCAATTGACCCTTCGGAAAGACCCGCCCCCTTTAGTTACTGTTACTATGTCCGACAAGCCATGCGCTCTCTTGCCACACATCATGTTCTCAAAAATATATCGAAAGAGGACACTGACAACGTGTTGACAGACAAGACAGAGCAGGTTACTTTTGATATAAAACAGCTTCTTATATAAAATATTGTAAGTTTTTAAAGAAGTTTAAACAATAAATACCATATAGTGTCTCTTTAATGTGTTGTGACAGATCGCTGTAGCTCCTTCAAGCTACTCGTAAACGGACCATCTCTTCATTCTAGTTCTTTTATAGCATCAAATAAACATTAATGGACATCAGAAGGAATGTTGTTTCAAGCGCAGAAAGACGTGAGTATACACAATTTTTCAAGTTCAAGTTCACCAATGTTAATCTAGTAACTCCCCTGACTGCTTTGTCAGACAAAATGGCGCCTGTCAATCAAACTCAATTAAGGTATCATTTTTGTTTCAGAAGTGGCTCCTCCCGCGATCATAAATTAAATGTTATCTGTGGTCTCTAAACTTTCAGAGAGTACAGGGGCACAATTTAGACATGATTTCTCAAAAAAATATGCAATACATTTTACACAGATTTCATTCATGCCATCCTTTGAATTATGAACAGAGATTTACACTTATATCAAACAAGGCACATTTTCAATCAACCATTCAATAGTTATTACAATTACATGAATTTTGAGTGTCCTGAGCATAATTTCTTACTATACTTATAGTGTGTAAATATGATATAAAATTATGCAGTTGAAGAATGTTTGATTACTAGACCTTTTAGAATAGTTTTTTTTTTTTTTTTTTTGGAACATTTTGATCCAGTTTATATATAAAACAGTCTCTGTGGGGATTTCCGGGGATATCAACACTATATCACTCAGAGGTCACTGAGAAGAAGAAGGCCTGTTTTGTATCTATGTTCCGAGGAGCAAACAACCTCTGCCGTTATCTTGGTGTGGCTCGCGCTGTTCCCTCTTCAAACCAATCCGACTTTACAAACTCCTTTCTCAGCTAGGCTCAACTTTTAGAGGCTTGCAAGGTCATAAAATATTTAGTTGGGGGTTATGAAAGATTCTCTGATTTTGGATCCTGTTTGAACGAATCATCTGGAAGATTCATTTGCCTGATTCACCCTCAATTCCTACTGTTTCCATAAAAATGTTAACTGTTTTCATCATTGATAAATAAGAAATGTTTTTTGAGCACCAAAACAGCATATTAGAATTATTTCTGAAGGATCATGTGATGCTCGAGACTGATAGCTGCTTTGCTGTCACAGGATTCGATTACATTGTAATATAAGATTAAAATAATAGCATTTCGCAAAACTGTTTTACTTTAATTTTGATGAAATAAATGCAATCTTGGTGAGTGTAGAAAAAGGAAGTGGGAACTGGTAAACTTACAAAGTAAATTTATTAACAAAATTAACAAACAACAAAACAGATGACTGCCATATAAACTAAAACAAAACAACAACACGAAGTCCTCTCGCGTCCTTCACTGTCGTCACTCCTCCTTTTATCTTTCCGGAGCTCCTATAGGACTCGAAACCGGTGTGGCACGCGGCCGGTGTGGCACCCACCCTGCTTCTCGCCACAGTGAGCATAAGAGACTTCTTTCAAAAACATTGTCAAAGCTTACCGACCCCAAACTTTTGAACAAATAGTGCGTACACACTCTTAAAATGTATCTCAGGCTTTGGCTGACATTGCAAGGATGGTAGCATACCACATATGTTTTTTGCAATGTGCACTCTGACTAACACTTAACATTTCAGAGGGACAGCAGATGAAAATGTAAAGCAAACAAGTCTGCCACAGCTGTCTCACCTATCCTACTCTTTTCTCCCTCCTACTCACACCTTCAGCAATAAGGGGCAAATTGCTTCAGTGCTGTACAACTGCCTTGCCTGACAGGTTGTCATTTTTTTTTTACATTTTAAGTCCAAACCCAACTCAAGCTATAAGCAAAAATGGCAAGCATTAGCCTTTTGCAGAACGGTGCAGTTAATCAGCATCTACTATGGATTTATGATATAATTCAAGAATATAAAGGGGAGGTGAGGTGTAGGACACAAATCATCAAGAAACATGCATTTCATCGCTTTACAGGTGGAGAAATTACATTTAAAATTCAAATGATTTATTTGACTTTGGCATGGTACTTAACCCATGCAGATTTGACACAAAATCCATGGCAAAAAAAATTGGCAACATCAGTGGTGCTTCCACAAAAACTATTCTGACTGGTGATGGATAACAAATCACGCTGTTTAAAAACTATCTGAGATCTTGTTGGCTGCACCCTAATTTGCATACTTCATTCCAACAGCATGCATACAAAATTGCAGGAAAGATTTGGATTAGTGTAACCTATGCATTCCAAACGTGGCTGGATGGTGTACTACATCCAATGGATTTTCAGAGTGACGATCTGTGTATGCCTTCAGGTTTATAATGCCCACAACCCCTTGTTCTATGGATGAGGAGAAATTCTCTGTTGACCTTTTCAGTTGTAGAAAAATGGCAAGAAATGTGAGGCTGAAACTGCCACTGCATTTATTTAAATGTATGAACCTAAAAGTTAAGTGTGGGAATAGTTCACTTGAAAATGAAAATCATTTATTCACCCTCACGTTATTCCAAACCTGCACAACTTTCTCTTCTCTTTTTTTTCATAAAGCAAAAAAGGAGCAATACTGTATAATGCTTAGACCATTTTTTTCTACAAGAAAATGAAAGGGACTCTGGGTGAATCCTAAATTTTAAAATAAGGACCCCAAAATTATCATAAAAGTAGTCTATGACTTGTGTGCAAAGTCTTTTGAGGTCATGTAATTGCTTTGTACGCGAAACAGATCCAAGTCATTATTTTCTTATCTTTCCCTTTACCGAGCACTCAAATCTCATATTGGTAATGTCACATTGATGTCAAGATTACTTTGAATTTAGAGCACATGTTGTATGAAGATACTTTTATACTGCTTTGTTTGTAATTTTGGAGCATAATGGCATTTTCATTTTTGGACTGGAACTGTTCGTTTTAGCAATAATGAATTTTAAGGCAATAAATTTAGCTAAACTCTCACATTCAAATGCATATCAGATGTAAGTGCAATCATTATAATATCAGATTGAAGTGTTAAAATGAATGTACATGTTTGGATTTTTAGAAACGCTCACAAAGATTCTCACATTGATCAGACTAATTATCTTTCACATTCACCTTTTTAACCACTCACATGCTAATGTGCACTTTGTAAAACATCAGTTTACCAACCTTAATTATTTGCACATTGACAGGAGTGGCATCCAGTGTTCTTTCTATTGGGAACATTTTGACACCTCATTACCTAGACTGTAAATGAGCGACTAAATGCAATATGGTGAGAAAGGAGGAAGTGGGCAGGTGATAGCTGTGGGACGTAAAAGAAAAGGACACTATCCTCCTTCCTTGTGCTGTGAAAAATGAGCAGAGATTGCTAATGACTGTTTTTATCACATCCCTTCATTTATCCTAGTCTGGCACATTGTAGGAATGCTTTGATTAATTGGTCTCTCTGACAATAGGTTTAATGAACATCAGGGTCCGACCATGAGGCATATTCATTTGATCTTCATCTGCAAGACACGACTAATGGAATCTTTGTGAGATACTTCAATTGGAACATACAGGCTACCGTTATCAGTGCGTGGATTTCAACAAGGTCTTTTGAGACTAATTCAGAGTTTGCCTAAGAATAGTAAGGCAGATTTTTTTACAACAAGACGTCCAGCACAAAAAGTGCAACAAGAAAGAACATGACATTTTTGAATGCCATAATTATTAGTAATATTCTATTTTTTATTATATAACAATAAGTTCCATTAAATCAATAACACTGGGACTTTTTCAGTTTGTTTCATGGATTACATATTTATGGTGGTGACACATTATGGGTCTTTATGAGTCATGGATTAATTTACTCAATAGATTCATTCAAAACACTCATTCATTCAGCAATGATTGGTTTATAAACACTAATTCATTCAGTGAAAGTGAAAACCTGTCTCATTTCAGAGGCCCCTGCACCCTCTGGAGGTCACGTTTACATAAAAGCTGTCTCATTTCAGAAAAGTGACCATTATTAAATTGACTTGAGACAGCCTCATATTGCTGACAAATATGTTCTCCAGAGGGAAGAGCCTTCAAAATGAGACAAAGCTGCTGTCTGTATGAGTGAGTAACTGAATCATTCACTCAACCAATTTGATCAAAAACATTGATTTATTCAGGAACAATACAAGTGACAGGGTTTATGAGTGAGCCATTGAATTGTTCACAAACACTGACTCTTTTAGGAACTAAACAATAAGGGGTGGGTTACTGTGGGCTGTTTTTTGTGTATCTTCATGCCTTTCTTGTTTGTTTTGATGTCAGGTTTTGTCACAATTAAAATCATTCAGAGTTGCAATTTGCTTGTAATGTTGCTTATAAACCCACTGTAGTTTATTCAAGACAAACATTGCTTAAATGATTTTGAAAAGTTTGTCATTCCATAACTCTGATAAGAAAGCAAAACATACATTCTGAGACACAAGCTTACTTACTATTGTTGTAAAACTTTTATTAAGACATGATGCCATAAACTTAGTTTCATGAATCTTTTTTATAGTTTTAGAAACAGTCATTGAAACAGTCATTGAAACAGTCAGCTAAATTAAAAACAAAAATAAAAAATACTCAGTAAGTCAATAACGGTCACCTTTACACAATATACAAAGGACTGGAAAAAGTCTGAATAGACTTACTACTTTTGAATAATGCATTTTGAAAGAAACTTTGGATTTGTCAATTAGCGAGATCTTTTTAGTTTTATTTCCAGTGGCATCTCCGATTTACTTTTAAATGAGACCTTGTATCAGATGTAACATTTCATCATTTATGTTGATTTAAATTTTAGTTTATTATATCAAATGACCTAAGAACTGTCCCTGCAGTCACATATTGCTAAACAGTCATGGAGGTCTTCACAATGATGCCTGCCTAGTGCCCACTGAAGAGGATGGAGAATCTCCCTTTATCTCACTTTCAGTGCAGTTTTCCCCTGAGATTAACTGGCTACGAAGACATAATGCTTTGAGAAGGGTTAGACTCTGTCATTGCTCATGAACAAAGCCACAGGATATGCCAAACATCACATATGTTCCTAAAGTAAGGCTACTATTCCCTGTGCAGCTTTACTCAGGTGAATACATATTTGTTTCTCAAAAAAAATAAGGGAAAAAAAAAAAAAGAAAGTCACTACTACTACCCAAACTGCCCAAACTGCTACTACTTCAAGCCACTAAACCAAACTAATCACCTGTGTTGGCTCCAGAGCAATGGCCCATATGTCTACACCCATCCCAGGCAATCCCAGGACAGCTAATCTAATCCAGAAAGCTCCCTAAGGACTTTGCTGCTGTGCTGTTTGATCTGACAAAGTCAAGGACACTGGCCAAGCATAGCTACATCCACTAGGCCATACAAGGTCATCTCATTCCTTTCCTCTGCTTACTGTGTGAAAGCTCCCTAATGCCTGTTAGATTGTAACAGATCCAGCGAAAGAGGTTATTTGCCAAGAAACGCCGATGCAGCAGGTCATCTCAGCACCAATGTACTCCTTAGTGATTAGGTACCTAGAGCAATGTATCAGACCATGTCGGTCGACAAACATATCACTGGGGATATTTTCCTCTCTAATGTGCTGTTATCTTTGAGAGAACCGTTCTTGTCACCTTTATGATGATCAGCCCTTTGTATATGTTTATTTGATACATTTTACATTATGCTTCAGTGAAAATGTCATGTTGAACTCCTGTCCTGCGATCGGTAAAACGCTGCCCAGCTTTATAGTGGAAAATTGATGATGAGAGATGGGGTCCATGCTAATCTCTGTCAGTTTTATACACAAATTGAAAAGCTGACATTGGTAAGTTCTCCAAACATTTTTGTTTGCTTTATATCACTGCTTTATGTAAGCGTAACTAATTTTAAGCATACTGCTGGAATGTGAATGCCTTAACACCCTACACACATCTAGATGAGATTAAAGCATATGTGATTGAATGACATGAACCTGAAATATAAATGGCAGCTGGATAATAATAGTAGGACTATGAGCTCTGCATTTGTGGTGGAACAGCAATCTTCTATTAATCAACAAATTCTGTGCCCAAGAGATTTTTCCTTGTACAATACAGGAAAACACCCTCTCTCATTTTCATCCTCTTTCTGAGTCATTACCTGTTCAAAATGGATCTTATTAGGGACTTTTTTTCTGCCTGTTTCAGACGTTGCTCATCATTTACATTGACAGAGATTCAATCTCAAATTCATGGGTGTTATTAGGAATGAATGAATTATAGTACAGATTAATCCTGTGTGGATTGGAGGTATTGTAACCAGGATGTGAGTGTCGATGTCTGGATGAGTTTTCAAATACTGTTCACATCCATACTTTCAAATAGTGCCAAAAGTTTGTGTTCTTCCATTCATCCGTCTGTCCATTAGTGTATTTAATTACTTAAAGCTAATAATAAAAATGTTATGTATTTTTTCTATACAAGACATACATTTACATAACATAACAGAACAACACTAGCTAATTCATTTAATTTTTTGTTTACCTGAACATTTCCATTATTTAACAAAACAGTGGCAAATTAACTCTTTTGTAGTTAAAGTTACCATTAATGTAACACTTTTTACCTTTTACTAAGTTTTTCATTACTTATCATTACTTTTACTTCTGTGAAATAAAGTGTTTTATATTGCCACTTTCTTGCCGTGGGCTAGGTTCACTGATGGCTAACATGTGTGTGTGTCATGTTTGCCTGTTTTGGACTGGGCCAAGTGTAAACATGTTCCATGTGGGGTTTTTTTGTTTGTTTTTTTATGCCCGGTTTCACAGACAAGGCTTAAGCCTAGCCCCACACTTAAATGCATGTTTGAGCTGTTTTAAGCAACTGACACTGACATCTTAAAATATGTCAGTGCCATTTTTTTTCTCTCAAGATACACACCAGTAATGTTTGTTTGTTTGTTTTCTGTAAGGCATGTTTATGAAAGCTACTTAAATGTCTTTATTAAACTAAGGCCTAATCCTGGCTTAATCTAAATCCTGTATATGAAACCGGACCATAATGACAGATTTTTTAATTATTGTATCTATTGTAAGCAAAGGAAGAATGACTTGGTGAATTACTATTATTATAGTCCTGCTAAGAGCTGGTCACAGATACTGTGTTTGTTGAGAGAAAAAAAAAATTGAAAGTAAGCGGATCTGCACTTTGTGTCTGGCTGCTTGTATTTTTCGAATAATGATATTGTTATACAAGTACTGTGGATAGAATCTAAAAGCTACAAGCACTTTCAACAGCCAGTCAAAACTGTTAATCTATGATGCTTCTAATTAGCTATATATATATATATATATATATATATATATATATATATATATATATTCAATATAACAATAGAAGTCTGTGGTATATTTTTCCATTTACAGTACATAAAATATATCAGAGAGCATGTATGTGTTTGTGAGATGTAGATTTTATTTTCTCCCCCACAAATAAAAGAAGGCTGTTCCATATTTATATAGTGAGCACTGGAGATTTACAATGCAACTTTTGAAGTTGTTTAGAAAAATCTGTCGGTTTATTGATGTGCAGAGTCCTTAAGGATCTCTCTATCTCTGTGTATACTTACTTTTAAATCATGTTGGCACATTTGAGAAACATATGGAATGACTACAAGCAACATCATCTGTGTAAAATTCTGGCATTGCAACATTACAAACACTGCACATAGAATGCAAGGCATTGAACGATGCTGCCAGGCACATTCAGACATATTCATGTTTCTCACAGGCTGCGTCAATATTCAGTGAAAAGGTTGTGTGAATTTTATGGCAGCTGAACTGAAAGGACAGCATACAAGTTAGCTTAGACACTTTTAGTATTGTTAAATATTCAGTTGTGTAACATGTTTTACTTATTATGAAATTTATTGTAATTATTATAATACTGATTAAATATTAAAATTAATATATACTTGATTACATTTTTATCACATCATATGCTTTATGCATTATGCATTATGTATCATTGAGCATCCACCTTTTTTAAAGTCCACAACAAAACATTTCAAAGTTTCATGGTATATTTTTATGATTTGTAAGAAGTTTAAATTTGGTTTAGCTTTTCTAACTTTTTTAATTGCAAGAAAGTGTTGTGTGTGATTGGTTCTACAGTAACTGTGTGGTTTGGTGAGGCTCTTTGTAGTGGAAATATTACATCTTTTTTTTTTTTTTTTTTTCATGTGTGTTATTTCGTTAAATTGACATTGGTAATTTAATACTAATTTAATTATAGGCCTATAATTATAAATAAAGGTTTTACTATTGACTGCTATTCACCTTACTTTGTGTGGCCCTCCTTATCATAATGAAAACTCTGGGTGTTATAAAATCACTGAGTCAGATTTTATTTAGATAAAAGGTGAGAGGACAAGTTGGTTGGTTTAATATGACTCTCAGGGCTGTTGTGGAATATTAAATCAATATTGAGATAAAACAAATCATTTTTTATCTGCTGTGTCCATGTGAATTATTCATATGAAATTCATATCTGCATTACCCTATTATCTGAATATTACCATACAATATAAACAGTTGAACAGTATAAGTGAAATATAATTATGGTATTACCCCATCCCCCACCCCCAGATTATGAGTTTACAACTTTATACAAAGTTGTATACTTTAGTTTCCATGGAAATAATATTGAGAGAAAAAACAACAACAACAACAACAAAAACAAATTCATTATTTGGTAAAATGTTGCCTTGATTTCAACATATCAAATTTGCTTTTGTTTCATTAACCAGGCCCAATAGTTATACATTTTATTAGGAGATAAAAACACTACAGTATACCCAGATGCACTCAAATGTAAATAGGCACAAACAACATACACACAAATGTACTAATTTGGCCGTTTACTATATTACACCTGTGTGAGAGGAACAGACAGAAAGCCAGACAGTGAAAAATTATACTGAAGTCTTTGTGTCCATGTTTAATGCTGTCAGCGTTTTCTGCAAAATATAATGATCAGCAGGAACTCTGGCTTAAACGGCATGATTTGAATTCTGCCAAGTCAGTAATTACCATTCCCCTTTTGTCGAGAGTTTATGTTAGTGAAGGGATTGGATCTTGACAAGTGTACAGTGCTTAACATTACCTTCAGAGATACAGGGTCAATCGATGCTGCTAGTTCTGGCTCTTTAGAAGATGCAGATATGTTAAAAATCAATTTCTTTTTGTCATCACTTTTCTATTCAGTTAGGGGCTCAGAAATGATGGAATGGACTCGTGCAAGAGATGGCTTCATGTCTCCTTTGTGTGTATTAGCCCAATGGTGCTATTTCTCCAGCTGTTGGACATAATTACACTTAGCCATTGAGCTGAAGTCATTAAGGAAAGGTCAATGAAAGGTTCACAGCCTTTGGTTCCATCGTGCCTTCTTGTTTGAGTCTGTAGGCTGTGAAAGGCATATTCTGAAACATGAATGAGTTTAGTTTAGGAAAGTGTGTATTATTTATTTGCTAATTAAAATTTTATTCCTAAAGACATGAATAGGACTTTTGAGAAATATCATTAAAATTATGTAAAAATAATTCTGTTCATATCAGTGTCCAATATGAAAAGCTGGTCTGTTTTAGATGGAGCAGGTCGCCCCCACTTAAATATAAGTGGCAAAAATAAATTGTAAAATAAATGTATTTTTTATCAGAACAAACAGCTTATGACCTTTTGCTTGTGGGTTGCATTGATTGATAAAGTACTCTATTCTGTATAACCAATACTTTTCAAGCTTGACATTGAATAACTTTTGTGGTCAAATGTCAAATCCCCCCCCCCCCCCCCCAATTCAAATACTTGTTTTACAAACAATATGCAGTGGGTGTCTTTTCAATATTAAACACTTTTCTTTTTTTTGTCTTTTGGCTCTGGATAGACAGATTGGTGCCAATATTTGTCTTTTTATTTAATAGAATATGTTGTTTTCGTTGCTAATTAAAAACAATATATATATTATTTTTGTTGGTAGACATTATTTGTTAATCTTGCCTTTAGTTTTTGGTTAAAGGAAAGATGTGGAGTGTCTATATTGACTCTTTCTGGGTAGGCATACATTTTGTAATGGTTTCCGCTTGATAGAAACTCAGCTAAACTATGAGGGATTTATATGACAATCTTTAAATGGACTGTAATGTGTTCCTTGGTACATTTTGCCATCAAAAAGCTTGTCAGCATAGTGCACATAAATGTCTACTTTCCACTTTTCTGCCTAATTCAAATCATACATTTTTTGTTTTTTTTTAACCAATGTCAGTGCTCGCATCCAATAAATTCTATCTTAGGCCCTCGTCTTTCATTTTATTGACTAAACAACACTTAAAAACAAAGCCGTGCCACATTGAAAAAGCAGCAAGTGTCAAACACTGTTTCTCATTGATAGATGAATTCAGCTGCTGGCTGCTAGTTGGGAAATTTTAGAGAAATAGGTCTGTTCAAGTTCCAAAACAACCTTTCTCTAGATGGTGCTTTTCTGTGCAGCCAAGCAACTATCGTAGAGTACCCGATGCATTTTATTTACACGCTTTACTTAGCCGCTGCCAGAGGAGAGCTAATATTGACCCTCAAGCCTCCATAGTCCTGTAAGCAGAAACAAGAAAACACCATCTTCGAAGTCCATTATAAACTGTTGTGGCTAAAATTTGCATCTGTAAATGTTGACTAGCAATTAGCATCCTGGTTTCCAAATCTGTAGAAGCTTTTGTTATAACCACAGACTGATATGCTGCCATTTAATCAAGATAAAATCAACTGCACAGATCGTGGAGAGCAACTCTGCAGGTCCACTTTGCATTGATCTGTTTGGTCAGTGATTCACAGCATTCAAACCCATCACAATAAATCCAAGTGTCTCCTTTTTGGATGCTGGACCATCAGTAATAATTTCAGTGCATAACAGAATTAACAAGGAGCCGTGATTTAATGGAGTTCTTACTGACAGCCATGAAATGAATTTCACCGTCTGTGAATATGCTGACCTTTTTTGTCACGTACATTGATTGTTCTTTCCAAAGTACATCTTTTTAAAACAGTCTTCAATATGAGTCTTACGATATTGTTAAGTAAAGCATGCATCATCATTGAACTGTGTTTAAAGATCAGTCATTTTCGCTTGGCTAGAGATGGAATGCATCAGCATGTTCAGCAATTATGTACGCTTTCAATAACGTTTCAGTCAAAGCGGAGATTTGTTTTCTTGCAAGTTCTTTCGCTGCAAAACCTTGATTGTGTAAGAAACCCTTCAGTTAAAGTTTTGTTGGCAAACACCATTATCTGTTCCGCAATTTTCCAAACCCATTAAGTAACTTTTACAAGGCCTATGTTCATCTGCGTCTTGGCAGGAAATAAACTGTGAAAAATGAAAAGAAATTTGGCAACCTAATTAATGCAAATTCCAGAAATATTTTAAGTGGCATTTATGTTTGGATTTGACTGTTGGGCTCCACAGGCCATGTCTTGAGTGCGGCTTTACAGTATGCAGTAGTTAAAACAGTCTCCTGTAGTGTCGGACACTGTTAGGTGTGACTTTATTGAAAAGTACCATTATTAACCATAAAAAGGTGTTTTACAGGAGTATTTATCACAGCAGAACATGGTTTATGAGCCATTTTTATAAGAGCTGGCTTTTTTTTATATATAAAAACCTCCAAGCATTAAGGGTGTCCATCGTATTCTGTCCATTAGCTGGGGCTAAAAGGCACTCCTTGACCACCAATGGATTTTAATGGCAGTTCAGAGGAATGGAGAGGTGCCTATTCCTGCCAAGCCTCTCTGCATGTGCACAAGATCAGGACACTCTTCGTATTCCACCCCTTTGAATGTAATGGCATCATAACTGAAATTGAAAACAAAAATGAACCAATAACGTTCTCTATTGAATTTACAATGATGGAAGCTGATGAAACTTTTATTGTCGTCATACCCATTATGAAGGTTGAAATGCGGCGCTCTGCAGTTATGAGTGTAGAGAGAAAGGGAAGAGGGAGAAAAATGTGCGCTACCGGAATAAAGCAGATTTACAGGCTAATGGACACAAAGACGTGGGCCTAATGCGTCCCCCTCCCTCTGCCAGCTCATCAGCGTATTCAATAATTCCTCAACCCTGTAATCAATGTGTTGTCTCTATGTAAATGGCCATAAAGCTGTTCCCTGCACAGAAATTTATAGATCAGACTAGGCTTGCCTAGATTTATGGTAAAAACTGTGTGAATGTATTGATGTTCTCATCAGTTCAAGTTCTGGCCCAGTAATTAATAGGATGCCGACATTCACTTTGAATGCGTGCGAGCAGGTGCACGGCTAATAAGACACTCAGCTATCTGTCATTCAGCATTCAAACATAAGGCTGTGTTAGATACGTCACCTTTTCTAGGATAATGAGGTGATTAAAAAAAAAAATTCAAACCAGCTTGTTGATCATTATGTTAAAAAGTGGATCATAATGCATTAGGTATCTCAAATTAAAAATTTTTTTTTAAAGAATTTATTAGTCAAAGTTAATGTTAATTTATGAATATACTGCCGTTCATTTGCGATTCAATTTGTTTGTTCAGAATACAGTTCACTTGTGTTATTTTAAACAACTTTAAATGTTAAAAATATATTGGTTCATGTAGAAATTAACATTTAAACTATTAATAAATGCTATAAAAGTATTGTTCATTGTTAGTTCACGATAATTAATGCAATAACTACACAAATTAAATTTGCAACTTGGATGAAAACATAGCTGCTGTGAGTTTTGTTTTCGTGAAGTACTGAACAATTCCTTGCTAGACTAATATTCTATTATATTTTATTGTAAATCACTGGAAATCAGTCCAAACCAATCTTCTGTAGTAGTATGATTGTCTGCAGTATTTAACCTTCCAAACTCCTAGGCTTGGGTTCACAGAACCAGACCCTTAGATTCAGCCAGGATTAGACCTTATTTCAATTAGGACATTTAAGTAGCTTTTCTAAAAAAAAAAAAAAACATTACTGGTAAGCATCTTGAAACAAATGGGAGTGACATATTTTAAGATATGTCAGTGTAAGTTGCTTTCAGTTAAAACAGCTCAAACATGCATTTTAGTCTGGGTCTAGGCTTAAGCCTTGTCTGTGAAAACGGGGGTTTAATGTATTATTAAAAAAAAAAGCTTGTAAACTGTCATTTGCTCCAACAGCAGTGTTTTGTCATGAACAGGTTTCTGAACATATTAACTGCATTGCCCAGCTGGTGTTGGTAGGGACCCTTCCAGAGCTGCCTCATGTTGCCTCATTAATTTAGAGATCTCAAAAAGCGGGCCCGACATAATGGAGCTGAACTTGTGAAAGTCATTTGTCCATCGACTACAGCTGACCGTGGACAGTGTTATTCACTGGAATTCAACACACAAGCTTTTTGTCAGTGTTCCTTTCTTGTCCACCTGTTTTGTTTTGGGATATTTTATAAAACAGACTTTGGGTTGATGTTATACTCTTAATGATTCATTAGAACCTAAATATTTAGTGCTTCGTGGAATTCTAAGGGGTGATATTTCAGCGGACAGTCTAGTGAGGCAGATTGACATTTGCTTATTGAATATTCTTTCGAATAATTTCAATTGATCCATGTGTCATACAAATATCCTTACATGAATCATTCTCAAAGCAATTTACAGGAAAAATGTCCAACATAGTACTGTAGAATTGCTCTTCACCATCTGCCATGACAGAATGGAATGAACTTCTGTCAGAATTATTTTTCCCCCCCTGAAACTGTACTGATGAATGCAAGCCCGAGCACACATCTATTCCGATATAGTACAGAGAAAATAGGCTCTGGTGGCAATTCACTCAATTACACTATATACATGTTCTGGCTGTACTTCTTAATGCACAATTGTTCTACATTGTGGCCTTGTGTGGTAAAGCAAACAGTCTAACTTGTTTATTTTGTCTCTTTAGAGGCCGGCGCTGACGTAAACCTAACATTTACACTTCACTCATCAATATCATAAAATGTCACCCACCAATTTGCTTGCCTCATGCAACACCCAGGCAAACATCCCAAGGCATTCACAGGCGTTAAAGAGAGATTGATTCCCATTTAAATGGAAATGGCATACAGTGAGTCAAGTTGTCATTTTTTTGGCAGAATTCTCGGAAATAGAGACCCCTCTTTTCCCCATGTTAGAATCGAACAACAACTTCCTTCGATGGACAAGGCAAAGAATGACGCAATTTGGTCTCCCTGTTGTCATTTGAAGATGAAGTGTGTAATTTCTGTGCCTCTAGCAACACCAAACAGAATTGCAAAAATAATGATTGTCTTCAAACGGGTTTAAAACACTCCAACCGTCTGCCTTTTTTTCAGATGAACAGGTACTCTAGTCCTTCCCCAGACTCGCGCCATTGGTGGAGCCAAACAAACAGATTGCAATTCCATTTGGTGTCGCTAGTGGCGAAGAAACATCACCTTTAACGCAGTGTGCTTCCAATAAAACGGTATGCTAAACTATATTAATCTGTCCAAAAGCACTGCATTGCCAACTCATTTGGATTACAATATCATAATGATGGCTGCTGCCCAAAGTGGAGAGAATGCTCCTGTGTAACATGCATAGCAAGTGAATATGAGGGTAGAAGCACTTGCCAGCACGAAGGATCACTCGCTACACTTTAAAAACCTTGAAATGCAGTAATCTGCACACCAAATAAATGTGTTAATGCTCTTTCTCTCATTAATTAATTACAGGAACACAAACTTGACTGACACATGTAGCATGTGGGAGAGTGTTGGACTAATGGTAAACCAAACGGGTGCGTTTCCCATACAACTACATAACGCGCTGCTCATAACACTGTAGCACAATGCATTGTTGTAGAAACTAACTAGCTAATCATGACTCTTTCCCGAAACTGGTCGCATCTTTGTTGTTTGAACCACATCAATTCAACAATATAAGCTAGGAATCATTAATGATGTCACGTGCAGAGTAATAATTTCAGCTAATTAATCGATTTGAGATCGCTCTTAATATAATATTATCATAGTTAATTTTAGAAAGCCGTTCATTTTTTAATCACATTTACATGGAGTATTTGGTGTACACTTTACTGCCGAAAATATGTGGTTCATTTAGTCAGCAGCTTTCTCCACAACTTAATTTTTCTGTAATGAACTGGGGACTATACTTATTTAGGCCATTTGATATTTGATTAATCGTGGGTTTCCTCATATGTCATACTTGAGTAAGGGTTCGTAATGGTTCCCTTTCGTAGCATGTTCACACGCTAAAACATTATATATAAATATATTACAAACATTTTGTTGTAACATTTTTTTTTGTGTGTGTGCATCTCATAACGTGACCAAGGAGGATAGTGAATTAATTATAATCCTTAAAAAACAAACAAACAAACAAACAAAAACATTCTAAAACAAAATGCAGATGGGCAAATAACCTTCTCATATTTACTGTATGTTACTGTACTACGTTTTTCCAATTCAACCTTCACCCCTCATCTGCTCCCACCTAATACAGGTCAGTTTTTACATTTAAATATTCTTTTCAAGATGGTTGAAGTTAAATTCAAATCCTAACATAACACAAAACTGAAAAAGACAGTAATACCATGTTGAAACTTTTTTTTTTTAAATGAAATACTATCAAAACAATTATTACAATCTAGCTAAACACGGGTGTTAGTATTTCAGTTTAATTACTATTATACTTGTCATATTGAAAATATCACATTTTCTGAAACAGTCTTAACATTCTCTAAACTGTAAGTGCAATTGACCCTTTGCCAGCAGGTTGATTGACAGGCGATCTGACCAATCATAACCCCGAATCCGCCATTTTGTCCAACAAAGCAGTCAGGGGAGTTTTAACTTGAAAAATTGT